>PVJO010005233.1:0-101111 GCA_004026905.1 Hystrix cristata
CCCTTTTTTTCTGGTACTAGAGATTGAACCTGAGGCCTATACACTGAGCTACATTCCCAGCCCCTCTACATTTTTTTATTTTGAGCCAGGGTCTAACAAAGTCACTAAGTTGCCCAGGCTGAGATCAAAGTTGCAATTTTCCTGCCTCAACTTTCCAGAGTGCTGGGATTACAGGTGTGTGCCACCATGCCCAGCTTCACATAGGACTTTCTGAGGGATGGCTTCCCTGGTGACCTCGATGTCTAGCTAACGGGATCCTCCATTATACTTCTAGACCTCAGGGCTGTGCTGTGGGACTCCTTTCTTCTCTCTCCACATGGTCCCAAGGGGAGCATCCTGTGTCAATGGCTCCTAATCTCTGTCTCCCACATAATCTATCCCTGAACCCGATTCATATATACTGGACTGTCAGTGTGTCATCTGCATGGAGGCCACAGAGCTTCACTCAGCCTTAGCACATCCAAGATAGAATAACTGCCCTACTGCTCTCCACTGACTTGCCCAATTAGCAAGACTGAGTTATTTTGATTCCCTTTGTTCCCTATCACTCTAATCCTGTAGCAAGTTCTATCCACCCTGTCCCTGAAAAATATCCCAAATCTATTCACTTCTCTGAGTCTCTTGCCCAGAGTACCCCAGCAGCCTTATAACTGGTCTCCATGCTTCACCCTGGTCCCATGCGGGAAACAAAGTAAATGTTTAAAATCTGAATCAGACTGTGTACTCTCCCATTCAAAATATCTCCATGGACTTTGGTATGATCAGAATGTTTGCATCCCACAAAATTCTTCTACAACACTCCTAACCATCAAGGTCATGGTACTAGGAGGAAAGGCTTCTGGGAAGGCGATTAAGTCACAAAAATACAGCCCTCATGAATGGGATTAAAGCCCTTGTAAAATAGGCCCAAGGGGATTCACTCAGCTCTTCTGGCATATGAACTCTCAACAGGAAGTATCTTCCATGCACCAGAAAATGGGCCATCACCAGACCCCAAATATGTCCACACGTTGAACTTGGACTCTCCAACCTCTAGAACTGTAACTATGTATTTCTTTTGTTTACAAAAGATATAGTTTATGATATTTTGTTATAGAAGACAGCTTTCCATTACACTTGGAATAAAAGCCTTCTCCTTACCCTGGCCCAGTCACCTCTCTGACAGCTCTTTCACTGACACTACATTCCAGTCACACTGTCCTTTCACTCACTTAGGTCTGTGTCTTGTACCTTCTAGATTTCAGCTCACCTCTATGTGTCAGAAAGCCCAAAATAAAGATGAGTTCTACATACGACTTATTTTATTCTCAAAGAAACGTAGGGGTAAAATGTCTAGAGCTAGAATTAGAGCTCCATAATATCAAGGTCCCAGGGTGCTTCTGTCTGTAGTTCCGGCATCCTCTAGGCACGGCTTGTACCATGGGGTCCAAGATGTCAGCGTGTTCACACTCTAGCAGAAAGGATGTCCTTGGCCAAATTCAGTGATCCAGCCACACTACAATTCAAGGGCAGCTGTACAATACTGTAGTTCGTTATTTTTCATTGATAAGTAGTATCTTATAGTACAGTATACATATACTACAGATTGTTTAAGCACTTGCCCATTGAAGGACATTTGCTTTTCTCCCAAATTCTAGCTATTACATGGAAAACTGCTTGGAATACTCATGTATAGGATTTTTGGTTTTGTTTTTGTTTTGCAGTATGGAGGATTGAATCCGTGGGCACTCCACCACTGATCGTTATCCCTAGCATTTTTATTTTTTGAGACAGGGTCTTGCTAAGTTGCCCAAATTGGCATCAAACATGTTATCCCCTTCCTTCAGTCTCCTGAGTAGCTGAGGTTACAGGTTTGTACCACTGTACCCAGCTTCATGTGTAGGTTTCGGTGTGAATGTAAGTTTTCATTTCTTTGGGATAAATACACAATGGTATAAAAGCTTTTGTTTAGTTTTGTAAGACGCTGCCATACTCTTTTCTTAGAGTGACCATGTCATTTTACATTTCCACCAGCAATATATGAGTGATCTAGTCTTTCTGCATCCTTGCCAGATTTGGGGTTATCATTATTTTTTATTTTAGCTACTTTCATAAGTGTGGACTGACATTTCATTATGGTTTTAATTTGAATTTCTTTAATGGCTAATGATGTTGAACATCTATTGGTGTGCTTACTTTCCATCTGTGCACCTTTTTCAGTGAAACATCACTTCATGTCTTTGGCCCATTTTCTAATTATCTTGTTTCTTTTTTTTTTTTTTTTTACTGTTGAGTGAAACCACATACCCATTGTTAAAAGTGTGGTTTGCAAATATTTTTTCTCAATTTGCAGCTTTTCTTTTAATTCTCTTCATAGAGACTTTCATAGAACAAAAAATTTTAATTTTGATGAGGTTCAATTTATAATTTTTCCTTTTCTGGATTGTGTTTTAGTGT
Organism: Hystrix cristata; assembly: GCA_004026905.1. Taxonomy (NCBI): domain Eukaryota; kingdom Metazoa; phylum Chordata; class Mammalia; order Rodentia; family Hystricidae; genus Hystrix; species Hystrix cristata. The sequence goes on from PVJO010005233.1 coordinate 2,437, forward strand.
CAAGTCTACATATTCTTTCTTAATCCTCAGTCTCAAAGGTTTTGTGCTATTTTTTCTGAGAACTTTATTGTTTTGATTTTACCTGTCACAATCTATTGTAAGTTAGTTTTCGCATAAGTTGTAAGAATTAAATCAAAGTTTATTTATTTATTTGTGTATGGAGGTCTAAATGCTCCAGAAAGGGAACATTTTCAAAAAAATCATTAACCAGATTGTTGTCTTCACATAAAAAAGAAAATGGTAATTAGTAAGTATCAGAATGAATTCTCTAAAACAAAGGCCAAACTACCTTCTAGTCTTCTCTGTTTTGTCAAGTAAGATTTTTATGCTGGGAGATGTGAAGAAGGCTAGAAAAATGAAACAAAGTTAACACCCCTACTCCTAGATGGCAGCACAGAAATGGAGGCGGGATAATCTACCTGGTTTGACCCTGGTCAGAGTCTTCTGGGGTCGGGCTTTGTGGGTGAACTATTTTAAGGACACCTTGATGCACATACAAAGAAAGCTCAAATATCTACTGTTGTGACTCTGGAGGGATGCTGAAGGAGCACATATTATTCCTTGACTATGAGGAAGTAGACGGTAGCCCTGGAAAACAGGATAGAGAAGCAAATCTGAAAATTTTGACAGGCCATCCCATGGAAGAAGCAGAGGATGAGTTCCGCCCAGATTTGGAGGACATCAAGATAGAGCAAGGGGATAAAAGTTACAGGAAGCTTGATTTCATCTCATTATAAGAAAGGTTTATCTAATAATCCATCAAAAAATGACCCATCTCAAAATCGTTAATTTTCTATCCATGTAACCGTATGCTACAGCGTGTTGGCCAGCTGACCTCCCAAGTCCACAGGCAGGATTAGTGATGTCCAACATGGGAAGGAGAGGATTTTCTTATAACCTGGAAAAGTCAGGCAAGATTTCCTCACACGGACTGTGCATGTTAGATTCCTTAAATGGTTAGAAGCTTCACGCTTCAGAGCTATGAGGGGAGGGACTGGTTAAGTAAAGAAATAGCAAGCCGTTCCTTTCTGTTGAGACTGGACTGTCCTGTGAAGAAGGATTCACTCAAAGTGCTCCCAGCTCTGGACCAAAAGTGCTCCCAGCTCTGTTAGGTCATACCGGGCTGTGACTCTCTGGAGGAATGTGGCACCTGGACGGAATAACTTAGTGATGAGACAAGAACATGTACTTAGACCACGATCACAGTTTGAGTCTGTATGAAATCAATATGCGTGCATTTCTACAACTACCTTTTAAATAAAACCATTAATATGTTAGAAGAGGTCTCGGAAACCATCGTTTCTAATCTATACCCACTTCACACACACACAAAAAGGAAAGCAGCAGACTCAAAGTAGTTAAGATGTTTTACTCCAGAAATATCTTGTATCTAATTTAGTGGTAGATACATAAGCCTCCTTATTCCAAAAAGTTGGTATTTACTAAAAGTTGCACAGCAAGGAAGCAGAAGGGCCAAGATTTTACCTTACTGTATTGATTTCTAAGACAATATATTTTTCTTAAAGATTTCTATTTTATGACTTACTCTTTACAAGGGTAATTCAATACCCTGTAATACACACGTGGAGATGTGTAAAGGCGATTAGTAATCTGTCTCTCTCCTTTCCCCCACCACTGCCCTTGGGCTAAACCATGTCTCTGGTTTGCAGCATATGATTTTTGATTCTTCTTTGCAACATTCACATGTTTGGCCATTATATTATGCTAGCAACTTCCGACTACCTCCAAATGGAACCAAAAAAAAAAAAAAAGAGGGCGATAGAAAAAAATGAAAAGAGAAAGTTTTAGAAGTGACTTAGTAAATAAGTGCTATCAACTGCCCATATTAGATTGATACTTGTGGTGGACTAATTATTGTGGTCAACTTGCACGGGAACGCCCAGCCGGACTGAGTTGGTGCTGTTCTGGGCATAAAGGATACACCTGAGGATGTTGCTGATACAACATAAAGGAGAACGGGAGCAGAAGACTGCAGCTGGCTGTTTCCCAGGAGCAGCTCTATTGTGGCTGGTTCTCCCAAACGGAACTCAGCTGTTCTTGTTGCAGAAGTAGTTCGGGCGCTTGCTGTCATTGGGGATGGCTGTTGTTCGCTTCAGGTGAGCTCTGGTCTTCATCTCCACTGTGAGAATCATATCCTGGCTCCGTTGTAGATTTCTTCAGCCATTTAGGGCAGATATGGAGGTACATGGGACACTGCCCTGGGCTCCCAGCCCTTGACTGGATCTTTCAGGTCTCTAGTGCATATGTAGATGTTCTGCACTCTTCCTGCATTTGGCTTCTGTGTGTGAATGTTGTAATGTGTAAATGTCCTGTATTAAATCTGCTCTCTTACAGACCATTGACTCTAGAAAAGTAACTAATACTGAAGCATGCCAAATATATGATGAACTCAACTGAGTAGGAGGCTCCAATATCTGACAATAAACATTTTCTGGTAAGATTCACCCTGATGAATATACATAATTAGATTGATGAGAAGATCTAAATGTGTGTGTGACTATGCTGTGGAAACTTATTACTCTGGCCCAATAACCAATAATTATTGTATAAGAGATAGTTTTGATGCTAAATTTCGTCTGGAAAAGGAATGATCATGGGCAGCTACAGAAAACTCTGAAAGTAAGCCATTGTTAAGGGCTGGATCAAATGTGCTAAGATCGTGCTATATATTGTTCTTCTGTTGTAAGGAAGTAAGGTGCACCTTTTCCTTTTCAGAGAAAAGTAACTTCCATTTGTCATGTGACTCTATTCAAGCACTTGTTTCTATTTTGAGGAAGAAATAGATTGAAAGAGATAGAATTAGTTCATTCTTTTTAATCTGTAGTTTAGGAAATAGTGAATCATATAACCCATGAATAAAAACACATTCATCTAGAGTCTTTCCTACCTTGATTTATTACCTTATGCTGTTTTCAATATCTGAAAGAAGGAGGCTGAAGGAAGATTGCAAATTCAAACCCACCCTAGGCAACTTAATGAGACCTTGCCTCAAAATGTTAAATACAGTACCACCAAGAAAAGAAAGAAAGAAAGAAAGAAGGGAAGAAAGAAAAGAAAGAGAAGAGGAAGAGGAAGAAGAGAAAGAAAGAAAAAGAAAGGAAGAAAGAAAAAAGAAACAAAGGAAAAGAAAGTTTTTGCAAAATTGTTCTCTTTTTTTTTTTAGCCAGGCATCTTCTTTTTCTCCTTTTTTCCCCCTATTTTAAGTGGTACATTTTAGATATAAATAATAACATTCATCACAGGGAATTTGTACTTGTACATGATATATCTTGTTTCTACTTTTTTTTCACAAAATTATTCTCATATGCCACATTCCCTTCCACATATGCTATATTCAATGTTGTTAAGTGAAAAGTGTTTCTATAAAACTTTCTGTAGAATAATGTCTCCCTCGTGATTTCACGCAGTTTAACAGCAGATTGTAATAAAATCTCAACATTTGCTTATGGGATGTATCAAAAATGAGAATACTTTTCCTTGTATCTAAAAGTAAATGGGGAAAATTTTGACATGTGGAACCGATCGACTGAGCAGGGGAGCGTACAGCACTACCTACGCGGTGACTGTCTGTGCTTTCCGTTTCTTCCTCACAAATTTAACAATGCAAATTGAGCGATGTTTTGTCCAATCGTTGCAGTTGGGCACCAACTTTCTCAAAGAAACAGCCTGATTAGAAAATAATTGTACTGCTTCCTCGCTACCGTGACCACACCTGCGCATTTCATTTCCTACGAGGTACGGTGGTGCAACTGCATCTTTCAACCCTGTCTCTTTTATCTGATGTAGTGGATGACAGGTAATCTAGCTGAAAGTTCCGACAATTGCACCACCAGAAAAACACTGGCTGATGAAATCTGAGCAGTTATCACACTAACCATCACCTGTCAAGCCTCTTGCTTCAATTTAAGGGCGCATCAATTTTCTGAAGAGGAAATCAAGGGCAAAGAATAAAAGCGCTTCAGATAAACACTGACAAAGGCCCTTTCTGCCTTTTTTTTTTTTTTTAATTTATGATGGGATGTACTATCACAGGTTGCTCTGTGAGGTTTTATCAAGTGTCCTGATACATCCCAGATAGCTCGGAATTCTTTGGCCATTGATGAAGTGCTACACTTGCACTTACTGAAAGGGCAGAAGATTTCCAACTGAAAATGACTTTCACTAAATACCACAAAGATACTGAAGGCAGAGAGAGCCTGGAGATGGGACAAATGACAGCTGCATATAACAATGAACCTCTCAGTTCTCTAGGCTGGCAGACAAGACTGATTAGAGTAAGGACATGAAATCGTGTTTTCTTAAAGCCAGGGAGCGTATTGTGTAAAGTGTCAGCTACGAAGAGTTCGCGTGTTCTTCGTGGGGAACCAGGATGTGGTGCTGCCTACTGGACTTATAGTGTGGCCTGTCACAGCTTCCAGGCTGATGTGTTCTCCAAACTTTTCTGTGTACTGCACTCAAAATGCACACGCAAATAATGGTAAAGGGAAAGATAAGCAGTAGGGAAGTAAAATAAATCGCGGAACAGTTTGGGGAAGGCATTTAGAGCTTGACACTTAACAAAACTGATCTGTCTTTTGGGGCTGAAATTCACAGAGCTGGAGTATTGGTTCTTATCTATAGTTCTTCTGGGATATCCAGAGAGAGCATTTTCAAGAGAAAACAAAAATATGGACAGCAAATATTAGTTTTGACTGGTCTTGGGATAGATGAGGTGTGATTGAAAAATATGGTGAATGTTTAAAATAAAAATTTTAATACACTTTTGCGAATGTCTTTAGTTGTACTGTTGTGGCTGCCTTGATGTTCCGGGTCAATTCAAAATGTTTATCTTTCATGGTCGTTTGACTTTGGGGAAGAGCCAGAAGTTGCACAGTGCCAGAGAGCTGGTAAATAAAGTGGATGAAGACACACTGAAATTTATTTATGCACGTTGGACAGCACGCAGCAGCATTCACCATGTTTTTCATCATACCTCATAAAGACGCTCATGAAAGAGGTCTTCCAAAACTGCTTCAGAAAGTGGCAGGAACGATGGGATAAGTATGTTCAACATGAACGGGAGTATTTTAAGGGGGCTTAATGGCAATGTAAATTTTATTGTAATAAAATTTAAACATTCACTGTATATTTCAACCATACCTTGAACAATTTAATGTGACGATAACTGAAATTTTCCCACTCCTTATATCTCTGGCTACTCTTCTGCCCTAGAGAAAGTATATTCAGTATGTCTGGGAGGCTGCTGAAGTTTTTGAAGGGAGCATCAGTTACTCTGTTGATTAGTTTCTTCAAGTTGTGAACCATTTGGAAAATAGAACAGTCAAGGATGGACACAGCCACTAAAGTGAGATCGGAGGTTAGGCAGGTGGTTGGACCCTACTGCCTCAGGAGCATTTACCAGGCAAATGGAAGGAGAAAGTGTGTGTGTGTGTGTGTGTGTGTGTGTGTGTGTGTGTGTGCGCTACTGAACCTTCTTGCACGTTTCCCAGTCAAGTAAGCAGCCTGTCCCTGCGGATAAGAGAAGAGGAGAGCGATGTGCTCCACAAAGGTGAATATTTGAGTTCTGTCAACCAAAGCCCTGTCCTCCTCGGTGTTTTGTCTCTTGGTCTGTTCTTAGCTCATTTGGGGTGCTGATGAAAGGGGAGCATAAAGAAGTCTATTTTGCCTTTGAGTCCAAGCCACATTCCCTAATTAAGTTTCACCAGCAGAGAAGCTGATCTTTAGATCCCTATCCGATGTACTTATTTGTGCCCTCAAATCTCGGAGTAGAAGTGGTGCAATTAATCTGCCCAATAGACTCTCCCTGTATCAAGAAGTTATTTTCTCAGTTGTGTATGAAAGCGAGTCTGTTAGGGGAAGGAGAGAATTGAATCTATTAATGGGAAATTTTTATTTTGGAACAGTTATTTTTAAGCTGATTCAGTGTTAGGTAGTCCTGTATACAGTCCTTCTACTACTGGCAAAGTGTATACTACTGACTAATGATTGACCAAATGATAGAAATGACTTCATTCCTAAGTATGACTCATTAAAGGCATATTATTTTCCTTCATCCTAGAAAAGTATTTCCAGGGAAGGATGGTAGAAAGGGAGACAGGTGCAGCAAAAGCCATACGAAGATCAGCCTTTCCTACTTACTACTAAGGAATGAAAAATACAACATAGTATTTAAGATCCAGAGTCAGGAAGATCTTGAGTTAAACAGTGGCTCTGCTGTCGGGGGCCGTAAGGCCTTTGCAAGCCAGTGAACTCCGTACGCCTCAGTTCTGCTCTTCCAAAGTAGAGATAATAACAGCACCTTATAGGGTTGCTATGAAGATTAAATCAAGTATCATATTATGTTTAACAAAATGCCAGCCACAACATGCGGCCTGGCAGGAAATGCCAGCTGCAGTCCTCTGCACCAAGAATATGTTAAGAGGCCGACCTTGAATTCTTCTCCTCTAATAGAATTAATTCCTGGAACATGTCTTCCATTTTTTGGATTGTGTAGTTTGTTCCAAAATCTACAGTCCTTTCCGGACAAAATGTTACAGAAGGTATCTTCTAAACTTTCGCTTACCAAAAGAAAAAATATTGCTTGTTTTTTTGATCTGTTTCTACAGCAGATTTCTCATTTGCATTTCTTCCATGTGACTTTGCAACCAAACCAACAATGTGTTTGACTGTATTCTCTTAAAAATGAGATTTTTAAAAAAATTATTGTTCAAACTTAAAAGGTCTTAGAACCTAATAGTTACCATCTTTTAACAGCCCTTCTTCCTTCTCAGACCTTCCCAGAGTTGAGTTCCCTTATAAGATGCCACTGTCTCAATATATATATTTCTTCTAGGAAGCCCAATGCACTTTCAAATAGCTCATCAACGTGTACAATATTCCTATGACACTTAAGTGAATGAGGAACAATAAAATTGGAATAAAATGAGGTGTGGAGAACGTCGAAGTTGCCCAAGCTGGTCATCCCACTGGAGGCTGGCTGCTGGGCCACTGAGCCACCTTCCTCTTGCTGCCAAAGCACAGGGCTCCCGATTTCAGCATCCCTCACAGCACTCATGACGGAGCCCCTCCTGCCTGTGTGCGTGGCCCTCATTGGGCTAGAGATATGCACTTGAGTGGCAGAGGCCACGTGTACTCATCATTTTCCTCAGCACATCGTCAAACAGGCTAGGAATGTTTGTTTTTACACAATGAAAGAAATCATTTCACCCATACAAATCGTTGGCTAGACTATTCACTATCTCTATGAGAAGAAACTCTGGGGTGCTTGTCTGAGTCCCCCCAAGAGTCTGGAAAATGAAACATTTCAAACATTTTTCAATTTGTAATTAATTTCTAAATAGGTTTTATAGGACAGTCTTGAATTTCTGCTTATTTTTTGTATTCTCTGTGTCACATGTTCTAGACAAGCATGAAAGGAAGATGATAACCATGTTTGACAGAACTGGGCTCAACTAGCTCTTCTGGCCACATTCTTTGTAGCTCTAACCTTCAGCTAATTGTCTGAAACTTCATGAGTTTGGCAGTGTGATGAAATGAGATGATACTATGCAGGCACATCCAATAAGTCATGCATAAATATTCCTTTTATCTGTTTGTTTTCCTTTCCCTGTTCACATATCTTTGTTTTTACAAAGACTGTCTCTTTGTATTTATGCTGGATCAACGGATGTTTTGTTTTGTTTTGCAGGGGGTACGTATTTATTTATTTAGAACAACACTGCTTTCCTACAAGAGCCATGCAGAGTGCCTGTGGCCCACGGTTTAACCTGTCAATGAGAAATACTCATTCAGGAACAGTGTTGTTCATAGTCTGCTTTGCATCCAGGCAGTCTTTTCTGATAGTCATTAGTTTTGCCATAATGACTGACAAAAACTTAGGAGTCACCTCGTATATGAGGACCAGTCATCCCAGCCTGTATTATTCTCTTCCTCCACTTTCGAGCAATGCTTTTGTGGTGATAAGTAAAGATGGTGCTATAAATAGTATAGTTCGGGCTCTGAGGCTGCTCCCCTCCTCTCGCTGCCGGACCACTTCTCCAGCACTCGCTGGAACCTGAGCGATGCCCCAGAGCCTCCCCTCCCATGCTAAGGTTTACTACACCAAGGCCGTGATAAGGAAAGAAAAGACCCCAAGCCTGCCCCGCAAAATTCTCGAATTCTAGACCAAGATGTGTGCACACCATATCTGCTGATGTGATCTGTGCTACCCTTCACCAGAAGCTTATTGAAGGTGTGTGCATGTGGGCTGTGTCTTAGTTACTTTTCTCCTTGCTGAGACAAAATACCTGACACCCAAAGTTGAAGGAGGAAAAGTTTATTTGGCTCACAGTTTGTAAAGGTTTCAGTCCACAGTTGCCTGGCTCCAAGGCGGATGGCCTGGCAGACAGGCATTGCAGAGGAGAAACAGTTCATGATGGCAGGCAAAATGTAGCAAAGCAAACAAAAGAGAGATAAACCTCTCTCTGTCCCTTATATTTATTCCAGGTGGGAGTGGTAGCAAGCACTCGCACCCTTGCTCCTAGTTTCACATCCTTGATCCCAGCAGAAATATGACAAACCAATCAGTGGAGTAATTTAGTAATCACACATTCTAGATCCAGCCAGGTCTGAAAATGTCCCACCTACAACTGCTTGAATCTTTGGAGGGACATCTAGACACAATCCATAACAGACCACATCTCATACATCCAATTACAGCAGAGTGAATCATGAGAAAGGACATGCACAACCGATGCAGCTGACAAGACTCAGCGCCATGCTGATCATGTCGCCAGTTGTGCTCCGGAAGATCCCAATGGGAGGCCCTCAGAACCAGGGCAACACTTTAAACCCTGCACCTCATGCCCGCCATGCTAGTGCCCCTTTCCTTCCATGGCACCAGCCTGCTCACTCTGAGTGTACTATCATCTTAGCGAAATTTGCTGCCTTTTCCCTACAGTTGCCTGCCATGTGCAATTCTTTGTCCCAGACAAGGACCTAGGAACCTGTCCTGGCCCCCATCACCCATGGTGACAACAGGGTGGCACAGGCTTTTTGTCCTGCTGAATTAATTAACAGATTTGTGAAGACTTCCAACTATTGTTTTATAGGAATAAATACACTTTGGTCAGAGCCAGCGAAGGGAAGAACCAAGTATTTTATCTTGTTTAATTACGTAAGCATGAAAGAAAATTGACTAATTCTCTCCCATGGACTGTGTCCTCCTTTGGGAAGAAAGATGTTAGCAGTAAAACGGGGCAGGGAGATTGTTGTTTTTGCTGGGGGTCATAGAACATAATACACCTTTCTTTCCTCAGTGACTTTGGGTTGGGGTACTCCTTCCACCTGGCAGCAGTAGAAAGTAGAATATGTTTTTCATGTGGTATTTCAGCTCTACATGAAAGTTTCTATGTCAAGATCATTGAAACTATAACACAAGGTATTTCTTACCATTTCAAATATCTGGACATCCCTGCAGGGGAGGAGGAGGGCAAACCTGCATTTTCATTTTTAAAATGCCTACACTTTAGTGCATTATTACCTCCATTTCTAGAACCATAATATCCTGGCTGTTGTTCAGGTAACTCCCAAGAATGATTTGGGATATAATGGAAAAATTACAGTAAATTTAAAACAACCTTGGTTTTCAGTATATTTTTAGAAGATTGTATTATTGATTCATACCTAGGAACCAGCTTTGAAGACAAACCCATGACAGAGGATTTTATCTGAAATAAACAAAGCAATTTACATACTTTCAATCAAAAACAATGGTGGATACATTTATCCCCAAAAGCCCAAGTAGTACAAATATTCACATTGGGTGAGGCCAAACTTTACCTAAAAATCAATGATTCCCTTCCCTGAGAGGATCTTCTGTTTCTCTTACAAGGAATGGCACCAAGAGGCAGGATCTAGGGACCCTCTCCTGCTCCCCTCGGCCCAAACGGAAGTGGCTTCTGATTGGCACCGCTGGAGCTCACTGCGCCCTTGTTTATGGCTATGTGTGATTATGGGAAAAAAACCTATGACTAAGATGTGAACACTTAACTGCCTCATTTTCCTTCAGTTAAAAAGCTTTGGTCAGGAAAATTCCACCCAACACACACATTCTTTAGTGACAATTACATGATTCTGACTACAGAATAAGCTATCTCCAAATCCTTGGCTAGGTTTGGGCCGAGCACAAAATCGGGACATAGAGATATACTTGGTATCCTTTATTTAATAAAAAGCCTAGAAATACGAAATATGGGACCTTTTCTTCCTCAGTCACGGAGAGGCTCATGCTACATTTGCACATGTTCTTGTCTCCTCCTGCACCTGTATTACACCTGCTTGCTCCTTATTTCTCTCCTCAGGTTGCATAATTAATTCTTTTTTTATTCAGGGAAATTATTACATTTTGTTATTCTAAAGCCCCATTTCAAATATGAGATGCTAATGGTGCTCAGAATTGCCTAAACTGTGCTCTCATGCGCTTTAATACAAGCAGTTTAAAACATATATGTAAAAGAGGGGTTTTGGCTAGGAGGAATATTTGCATAATAATTACAAAATCTTTATACTGGGCACTATGAAAGTAAACTACATCAAGAATTGTTAAGCATTTTCAAATTTAAGAAGGAAACTGCATTAATACAATATTTTCAGAAACATAAAAATTGCATTTCAATATCTTAAACATTTTTATGGCACCATGAATCAAAAGTTTCAGCTTTGTTTCACCATAAAACTATAAGATTTTTATGAGGAGAACCTGAAACATGGTATACATACACACACACAAATGGCAACTTACTATGGGAAAGTTTATTTTTTCAAACTTTCTATTAAAGATTCAGAAAGTCATAGAAAGTTAGACTTTTAGAACTATTTTTTTCTTGACTTGCGTTTCACGTAGTATCACAACCATGCTATCCAGTGGGTGGAAGTGGTACATCGAGTTTTGAATGTACAGCATTCCATGATGGACATAATTATTGTCATTAAATTAAATCTCACTGTTATGTTTCATTCAAAATAAATTCTAAAATTAACACTTTAAGCAAAAGATTGTTGCAAAGCACAAACATCATTTGTAAGTTACATAAGGGCAGGAAGTTTGTTGTCTGTTCTTACCTTCCACACACTACTCCACAGCAGACAAGAAATTCTTCTGAATAAAAATAAAAACAGGGCTCATAGGAGCTCCCAATTCCACAATTTTAACAGTTAAGGAATTCATTTCAAGAAGAACAGCATTCAATTATATATCTATGACCATTTATCTGAATGTAATAAATTATACGACTTCCTTTTAGAATACATTTAATGAATTTTCTTTTTCTGATTAAATGAAACAGATGTATTTAGGCTACAACTCTAAGATGCTATAATAAAACTCATTTGTAATATTAAGACAGCAATTTTTGCTTAACACGTAGAAGTTATTATTTTGAAGGTTAATGATAACTTTGTATTCCAATATTCCAATATTCACTGTATGAAATTTCCCTTCAAGGAGCAGGTTAGGATCACAAAGTATAGCAATTAATGGGATTACAATAGATGGGAAATATAACGAATAGACGGAAACACCCTGTGGGAAGACAGGAGTGGTCTGATTTTTATTTTGTTAGTGTTTTATTTTCTTGGGGCTGCACTAATTTTGTTTGCCCCCTTCCACACCTGCACACTCACCAAAGCCACAGCGAGAAGGCAGTTGGGATTTTAACAGGAATTACTAACTAGTTTATTTTTCTGTGATGCTAGTTGTACATATTGACTTGAATGATGTGAGTTATGAGCATGAAATTGCCTAGAAATCACAAGAACCTTGGCAAATATTCACAGAGTAGAGTACAATGCTTTAATACAGCTAAATGATTTAATGACCAGGAGGGAATTACTGCAAAACATAATACTGGAGAAAGGCTGCAAACAGCGCCTGCTGGCCAGACTAAGAAATCCAAAATGGATTCCAGGAAGAAGCACAATGCCCAGCTGCTGCGATGGTGGCTCGTTCCTCCTATACTGTTATTACTGTTCAACAGTCCTGAAATCTGAATGACAGTGGCCTGAGCCCTTTCAAACAACAGAAAGAAGGTCAATTTTTGTAATGAGGAAATGGAAGTGGTGGCGCCGAAGATCACTGACCCTTACAGTTTCTTGTGCGATGAAGGAGCAGTGAAGTGCGCCGGGAAATTATGGTGTAGGAAAACAGTGATACCACCATCATAAAACAGGACTAAGGAACGAGTGGCAAATGCACTAAAATGTGCATAAATCAAATATATGTTATCAACCCTGGGTTTATTCCTGTTCTCAAACTGTGAAAAATTGGGCCCAACAGTTTTGCAAAGGAAGCAAGAGGCAAAGGGCCAAAAACTAAGTGCAAGAGTCTAAAAATGATACTCTTAACCAGGGATAGTCTTTAAAATACTCATCAGTCATGTGCCCCGGTACTGACAGATCATAGTAAGTGCTGTTCAAGGTGCTGGAGGAGGGTCTGAGAGATGTGCCCCCTGCCAGAGGTCAGCTACCTAAATCCCAGGTCCTTGGCGTATGTAGGGTCCAGAGAGAAGCCAAAGTAGTGCAGGCAAAGAGGTGGGGGTGGGAGTGCTGGGTGTTGGGCCAGTGGTTTTTCACCTACAGTTGCAAAATTATGTCAGTATTCTGACTTCAATATAAGCTACCAGCACTCATCCCAATCAAACATCAGCTCTACTCTTCACTCTGTGGCAGTCCTGCACCGTGCTCACTCATGCATCACTTTGGATGAGTGAGCACAAGGGAAGAATTGCTCGCTGGCAGGGATCAGTAAAGATTTGTCCTTGATATCTGATTACCTTCGCACATTTCTTGTCTTGTAGCATTATGCTACCAAATCATCCTCATATTCACAACCCAGCAGTTTCTGAGTAGGAAAGAGAAGCGCTAACCTCACTAATGTAATTAATGCAGCTTATTTCATAGTACAATAGTCTGGTGCCAGATTCAAAGAGTTCAAAAGATGTTTATGATGATGTCCTTCTTTTTGGCAAGAGAACTGTAATTCGGATGAGGTTAGATAAGGCCTAGCAACAACATTTATGATCTCTATAGTTTTCCATTTTTATTTAAATTGTATCAATTCAGTAGTTATGGGAATTTGAAGGGACAAAATGGCAAACAAGACATAGAAGGAAAGTTTGGAAGTGTTGTAACTAGGAAGGTACACAAAGACCAAATGTCAGTAATCATTATAGGGTAACTGTGATCTCTTAATGATGATTCTTGAGTGACCACGAGCTTGAGATGTACCCCGAAGGTTAAAGAAACAGTCGTAATGGCTGGGTCATTTCTGTCTCCGCTGCTCCACATGTGACAATGAAAAAAATCTCTCAACCTAGTGAAGAAAAGGAGACAGTCACTAGGAGAAAGTCAAGAAGCTCTGTGGCAAAATGATACCACACACTCAATATGCACAATTCACAAGACTGGAACAGCATTCATCAATATCTAGGAGAAATGTTCAGTAACACAATATGCACAATTCACAAGACTGGAACAGCATTCATCAATATCTAGGAGAAATGTTCAGTAACACGAGCTGAGCTTCCAGGCAGGTAAGTCATCATAGACTAAAAAAGTTTTTCAAGCCATAAAGACGTGAATATTTAAGACAAATTTTCAAAAATAACCAAATATTCAGGAAGTACACTCACTAAACTATACATTGTCTTTATTCTGAGTGCTGATAGCCCCTGAGTAACCAAATGAAGAATAACGTTTATGGTCAGTGTCAAGAATGAGCGAAGAAATTATGTTGTTATGAAGAAATTGTATTTATTCTACCTTGTACTCTACAGAAACTAAAGTTTGTTTTTTAAGTCAAAAGAAGATAAACTAAAGTTTAAACTTCTTTTAAGTCTCAGCCTGCCAGGGGTGGCCTCTTCGATGCTACTCATAAAAGAAGGTGGCACATAATGCACGTAAATTTGAAAAACTGTGTACCACCTCACGTATTTCAAATTGACATCTTAAATTAATTGTAAGTAAAAATAGTTGCAAAGAATGTAATATAGACATTTTAAAATACAACTCTATATCACTCTTCTCAGTGAATTCAATGGGACATAAATGCCACAGTGATTTCACATCTACACCAGCCATTGAAAAATAGATTTAAACAATTCCTTTTAAAAAGTTGCAAATTTTACATGATTCCCATTGAAATAGTTTCTAAAGCTCCCTTCCCATGTGATTTTATCTTAGTGTAATAAGTGATGAGTATTTTAAAGTCTTTCATTATGTTTTCATACTTCTCTGCAGCTCAAAACAAATTTTTAACTTCACACATTTCTTGTCATCATGGGGCCCCAAGTATTAAAAACTTTCTTCTGAACAGAGTTTTTATTAAGATTATTAGTAGGACACAATTTAATACAGAATAAATATTTCAGAACTATTTGGCAAAATTGTTAAATATAAAAAGTAAAATATTTTTGGAACTGCACCTCTTAATGAAATGGGTTAATAATTTTAAAGTCTTTATTGGAGCAGTCTTCACACCGACAGATCGATTGTCCCTTCATGTGGCAACACAGGAATTTTACACCCCACAGCTACGGTGGTGGTGTCTATATCTTCCTTATGCAATGCAATCCCAATACTATAATTGAGTGCCCCACTTTTCAGTGAGTTCCAAGCGCCCAAATGGTGCTCAGCGATGTCAGTTTTCTCGGTCTTCTCTTTCCTTAGCCAGCAAACAAAGCCATTCCAATTCTAAGAGCTGCATTTCAACAGGGATATGCTAGATAAACAAGTGCAAATAGAGCCATTCCTTCATGTCACCACATTCTCTTCACAGCAGGACACAAACATTAAAAAAAACAGATTTATACATGTAAATGCATACATAATTAAATGGCTCAATGCGACACACACAAACACACATCTCTAAGTCTAATGTTATTGAACAGTCAAGAAGTTCTGTGTAAGAGCATTTCAACTATGACATTTATTGCAAAAATGCCCAAATCAAAGAGCCATATTTCTCTTCCAATACTAAGTGCTTACAGTTCAAGCAAGTAGAAACTGTACTTGGATGCACAATACCTGGAACACTTGAGTCATTTTAAAAACCACAGATGGTGTTTTAGACTGCATCTACCTTCTCATTAGCATAAGCAGGCTGCGGTTTTGCACATGTAATGACTCCCGTTTCTACCCCCTGCCTGAGCGTATTCCAGCTCCCCACACTGACTCCTACCTTCCCACTGGTCCCCTCCGCCTCTCAGAGGGGGAAAACACTCTCTCCAGCAGGTATATTTTAAACAGATAGAAAACCTATTAATGGCTCATTATCTTTTTTTAACCATAGATTATTTGTCACTTTGGGTGGAGGGAGTTGGGGAGAATAAGCTATTTCTGCTTCTTTTCTAAAGAAATGTGCTAAGTATATAAACCCTCTTTGAAAAATAAATAAAATTTGTTTCAAAATAAAAATTTTAGGGAAAATCTTTTGTGAAGACAAACTATTGCATTCTAAAAGTCTTTTTTTGGTTAGATGCCCAAATATAGAAACTCAGAAGTAATTGCTATTTTATAATCTCCTGAATATTGAACTATTTATTATGCAAATTGATACTCTTTGGAGTATGCACCCGCCTAGTCTTGGAGTTCTTTTTTGTTTACATATTTTACTTTTGCAGCTTTTGCCAGTCAGTGTAAAGAAGCATCTTGATATTTACCAATTCCAGCCATAAACAGGTTTCTGCCAGACGTGTGGCAGCTACGCTCCATGTTCTTTGTTTTTAAATTAAAAAAAGACATATGGCAGATTTGCACAATTAGAGGGAAAAATAGCTAGAAGTTTTCAGCAGAATTTATTCTCGATATGGCTAAAAGACCTGGAACCATTCTGTGATTCTGTGATCCTCAGCAGAATATGGTAGCATAGGAAGAAAGATTAAATTAAGCCCTACAAAACTATCATTTTGTGGGTCAAAAATAGTGAATAGCCTGATGTCTTATAGTACAATCTAGTAGTTGCTGCATATCTGCATATTCATCAGAGGAAGCTCAAGATGTAGACTTCAGGAAAATGCTACAGAAATATCCCCCAGGAAATATTTCCTAAATGTAGCAAAATTGCATAATACGACAGTTTAAGTAGTTTCAGTATATTCTCCCAAATCATTTCAGTCAGCATAGATTTAATGAACATATATGTTCCTCCCTGAGAGTGGGCGTCGGTTTGATCTGGCACAGCCCTTCTTCTGCTAGCAGGAATTGGCCCTTTCCTGGTCTCAGAAGCTTCAGTGAGGGGCAGAAGTTTGAAGAAAACAAAATGGAAAGGAATGAACATACAAAAATATGTTGACCACCTTCAAATTTGCTTCATGATAGTTGTCCTGGCCCAGAAATAATTCTACTTTGCATTTGTATTAATATATCCAACAACATTAGCAAGGCATATTATTATTCTCATTTACAGGTTAGAAAACTACAGCTATAAGATAGTAAGCAAATAAGAGTCACCAGAGAAGAAATGGCACATCTTCTATTTTATAGTTTTTCCTGAAAAATACTATTTTGACATTGATATGAGGCAAATTGTTCATCCAACTTCTACTCTATTCCCATTTCCCTTCCTCCCTCCTTAGTTCTCTACCCACATGCAGAGAAGTGAGTTGATTCCATGGTAGGATAGATAGGATCCCATGAAGGCTCTGAGTTCAATCCTCGATCACACACACACACACACGCGCGCGCGCACACACACACACACACACACTCACTGGTCTTGAGAATTTCACAATCTGAAGAACAAACTTGGCTAAGCAAGTGGAAAAACATGCCTATTAAAGAAATGAATGTGTCCAAGTACAGACATGGAAATGTCCGGAATGATGGCAGCTGTGAGAGATTATCCATAAAAAACCCTGAGTAGAAAGTGACCCTCAAAAACTAGGAATTCTAAAGAGATCCTTAAAATTTCATATAATTGCTGGACAGCAATTCATACAAATGCTGGATCAGAATAAGATCAATTCAACTTACTTCTGTTTGAGGAAAAAAGGCTCACCTGTTTGAGATACCATTTCTGGAAAGATCTAGAAATCATCTAGCTCCACTGTAACATAAGGGTCAATAAAAATAATGAATTTGTATAGCAACTTTTCTCTGTATACTTGAAGAAAATCATAGAAGAAGATGGCAGAATGTGTTTTTAAAAAACAAAGCCCATTATCTATCAAAAAACATGCCGTTATCAGTTTTCCACCCCAAATGGGCCTTTTGATTTTGCAATGTTGAATAAAACTCTTGTCATATATCATAGTTAATCAGATCACTTTTTACAATTAGTTGATCCTAAAGGCAAAAGACACTCATCATAAAGCGTAACTTGCTGTACATGAAATAGTTTTGGTTAGAAAGTTAATTTAACACAGAGTCCTCTGTCACCATAACTTAAACGGTTCAATACACTAGAAGATCAAACTTATATGTCACCTCAAATGATTCCTTTTCTCTCCCTATTTACCAGAACCCACCAATGTATCCCATAGGAGCACTTTTCTATCCTTTCATACACAATCTGCATTGATATCTTTATCAGTGCACACACACCATTGCATTTTCATTAGTCCTAGCTGTCTCCTGGCCTAGTCTGTCAGCCTCCCAGGGCTTCTGTGACAAAGCACCACAAACTGAGTCTCCCTGTCTGGAGACGACAGATGTCAGAGATACTCATTTCAGTGGTGCAGTCAGTAACCTCTCTGACCTCCTGTGCCCGATGTAGTAGTTAGCACAAAGTGGGCGTGTCATAAACATTTACTGATTGCATCAAGAATGGATAAAGGAAGAAAAAGAATTCCAATATTAAGTTTTTAAACTAGTTTCAGAGAATGTCTCCCCACCTACTGAATTGAGGATTCATTTATAACAAGATACTGAAAACCTGGAGAAAGAAGGACTCAGCGTCTTGGGTCTTACTCAGCATAATCTCGCTTGCAAAGGCACCAGCAATGACTCTCTGAGGGAACTTAACAGCAACGGCTACCCTTTATCCTGCGTTTCACGTGAGCAAAGCACTGAGCTGGGTACTTACTAATTTATCTCACATTTTCTTTACAAAAACTGTAGGTGGGAGAATACATCATCATCATCATCACCATCACCAACACCATCATTCTGATGTAGAAACTCAGACCCAAGTCTCACTATCTGTAAGCAGAAGAGGCAGAATGCAAATGCAGGTCTTTTGGCCTGTGCTGCTGCCTAGTATACATTCTCCTTGCTCTTAGGAAACAGGTTGGATGGACTTGCAGGCTCTGTCAGGCCGCTTCACAAAGTGTGCTGCCACACTTGGCGAGGGAGTTCCCGTGGAACTGCCGCAGCAGGGATCTGAGTCTCCAGCAACTTCACTAAAGAAGTTAGTTACAGCAGTTAGTTATTACAGCAGAAGTTGTGCTTTTCCATCGTAGCCTCCTGGAACATTCACCTGAGTTGCTCTTCTGTCACCCGGCTCGAACCTGATAACTTCCTCTGTAAATCTTCAGCTGTCGGCACTTGGACAGGCTCAATTCTACAAATGACACACGAAGTGGAAGGCTGGAGACATTACCTCTGTCTTCCTTCTTGCGGTCTGTACATAAACTAGGAAGCCTCGTATCAGTTGTTGGAACCCCACTATGCCATCTAACTGGAGAGTGCCTGTGCGAAAATAGAACGCCGCCAGTTCCACCTTTTCCTTTTAAAAGAAAGAGACCAAGGGTGAGAAAATTAAGCAACTGTCCTAATGTTGGCCATGCAAGGATGAGAATGTAAAAATCCTGAGTATCACGCTAATTTGCAGAAAAGATTAAGTATCAAGATATCTTGTTTAACTTGATCTACTGAGAGAATCAAGGGACTAGCATCATTACATCAGGCCTAAAGTAGTCCCCCAATCAATCAATTAACCAATAAATGAGTCACATCTTTTGACTGTTATGTGTGATATGCTTTGTCAGATGTTGTAGAAGACAGAAAGATCAACTAGACATTTTTAGCTCTAGAAACTGCTGCTCCAATTGTGACCCTGGGCTGGAGTTTGGAGCAACTGCCTACAATCTAGTATAATCAGTCATTTTAGTTTGTTCAATCTAGAATATTTTGATATAACTGGCCAACCTGAGGCTGCCAGATGAGTTTGCTCCCATCTGGCCAAGTTGATAGCTGTGGCAACAGTAAAAATTAAAGAGTTGAGTTGGGACAGTCTGTGACTTCTAAACCACTTATCCAAGGTAAGTTACTTACTTGTCTCAGTCATTTTTCCCCATCTACAAGCATAAAGTTATGAATATCAACCATGCATGACGACAAAGGGATTGACATAGTCATGTAAAATGCCCAGCTGTAGATGAGAATTCAATAAAGAGTAGCTACGGTGTCACTATTGTTATCATCAATAGCATCTAAATCAGATTGTAGGTCCATATCTGTAAAATACAGGTCTCTTGAAGCCATCTGGAAATAAAGGGGCAATGCTCAGATTCACAGAGGTTTGCACTACTTCTCCGGTAGGCAGAGGTAAAAAGCAAGGACTGTTTCTCCATGTACATAACTTCCTCAAACTTGGGTGATAGGTTTATTCACAGGAATCTACCTCTTCAAGTCTAATGTTTTATTGATTAGCTCTTCTATTGCTAGGACCAAGTGCCCAACACCCACAGTTTAAAGGAGGAAATAGTTTATATAGTTCACAATTTCAGATGTTTCAGTCCACAGCTGGCTGGCTCCAAGGCAGGAACATCAAAGCAGAAGGGCGAGGTGGAGCAGAGCTGTTTACAATACCACGGCCGGCAAGTAGAGGAGAGGAGTACCGCCAGAGAGGAAGGTGCCAGGGACCAGATACAGTACCCAAGGTGGTGCTCTATGACACACCCAGACAAATTCAGAAGAGTGCTTCTCTGCTCCTCTGGGTGGTTCTCAAACTAATCAAGTTGATAATCCAGTTTAACTGTCACATTTCACCTTTTATCAACTTGACACCCAAACAAATCTCCTTGAACCATACTTACTTTCCAAATAAACAGAAGACCATAACTTTGCCTAACGTGATATATCTATCTCAGACACAACTCTAAACAACTAGTCCCTTCCCCAAAGTCTAAACAGTTACGGCATTGCCAAAAGTCCAGTCCCAAAACCTCCTCTGACACAGAAGGCAAAAATCTCAGCTGAAACTTGTAAAATTCAAAAAGCAAGTTACTTTATGCAATGGTACAGGATAAACATACCCATTCTAAAAAGGAGAGTAGAGAGATAGAAAAGAGTAGGCACAAAAGACACTAGAAACAGCAGGGCAAACATTAAGTTCTGTAGCTCTGCGTCCAGTCTCCATGGTGCGTGGTGATAAGATCTGTTTTCCACAGGGCTTGCTGTTTGCAGCCCACAAAGCCTCTTGCTTGTGTTGACTCTGCTTGTTGCCTGTGGCTTTCCTCAGAAGACATTCTACATTCCTGGCACCTACAGCTTCCTACAGGCTCCAATTGGCCTTCAGCTTTATTCCCAGAGAGTCATGTACTCTCCTCTCAGGGGTGCTTGACCTGATCTCCCAGATCTTCCTTTGCATTCTGAGTGGAAGCCTCCCTGACCCCACAATTTTTGCCAATTTTTGCACAGTAGCAGTAGCCAGGCCCCACTGGACTGTGGTTGCAATGACCTCTGAGTGCTTGGATAGCCAAGAATGGTGAAATGAATCCTTGGGAACTAATTCCCTGAGGGGTCCTTCTCAAGCAGGGAATCCAGGGACTTTCTTCTCAAATGAAAGCTTACGCTTTTGTACCTTCCAGCCTGAAATGGGGTGGGAGTGGGGGTCTTGCCAACTCCTAAGATACCCTCAAGCCATCTTTCTTTTGACCTCTTTCAAATGATTTATTTTTAATGGCACTAATCTCTTTAGCAGTCATACCTCATTCAGCCCCAGCTGTACGTGTGGTTCATTTTGGGCCAAAATTTAAGTTTGTGAAATATTTCTGCTCTACTTTTCACTCCCAGTTCTCAGTATAAATCTGGCTGAAAGCAGCTAGCAGTACCCATGCCCCTGACCGAACATTAGGCTGCCTTGAAATTTTCTCCATCAAACTATTTGTCTATAGTCCTTAAGCTTAGTCTTCTGCAAAGTCTCAAGACATAGACAAAATACAGACAAGTTCTTTGCCATGTATGTCCAATTCCAAAAAGAATTCCCACCTGAAATCTGTTGAAATTAGCTGGCCTTTAGTGTCCACATTTCTACCAGCATTCTAGTCTTCTGAGCTCTGGGCAGAACCATTCACCAGGCTTTCCTCACAGCATTCTAGGCCTTCTCTACCCACATCTCCAAATAGTTACAAATTCCTCCTGCAAACTGGTTCCAAAGGCTTCTGAACTACATGGCCAGATCTAGTCACATCAACAACCCACTTCTCCAGTCCCTATTTTCTGTATTGGTCCAGTTTCCTTTGGTTAGTACCAAATACCCAGCACTCACAACTGAAGAGCGGAAATAGTTTATTTGGCTCATAATTTTAGAGGTTTCTGTCCATGGTTGGCTGGCTCTAAGGCAGAAACATCATAGTGGAAGGGGATGGTGGAGCAAAGTTGCTCACCTCATGGTGATCGGAAATCAGAGCAAGGGAACAGCACCAGAGAGGAAGGCAACAGGGACCAGTACAGTACCCACAGCCATGCCTCCATGGCCTACCCAGGCAAACCCAGAAGTGAGGTTCACTAATCTGAGCAGCTCCCAGGCCTATTGAGTTGATAATTCAACAGAACTATCACAGCTGTGAAGTACTCTGTCCTGTCTGTGAGCGGATACAGCTGTCATTAGATGCTACAGGCAGTGTCTGTCTCCATATCTTAAGAGGATCATGGAAATATTTAAGAGGATGAGCGAAGAGCACACTAGTTTAAGAGTTAATTTTAATGTATTGGATTGAGTAGGCTATGGGGTGCCCAGATATTTGATTAAACATTTTTTGGGGGTTTGTCTGTAAAAGACTTTAAGGATGAGTTAACATTTGAATTGGTATATTAAGTAAAGCAATTGTCCTCCCCAATGCTGGTAAGCTTCATCCAATCAGTTAATGCACTGAATAGCATAAAAGACTGAATATGAAAGAATTTTTTCTCTCTGCCTGTCTTCTGATTAAGACATTGGTCTTCTCCTGCCTTTTAAAATAGACTTGAATTAAAAGTTATTACCTCTCTTCTGGTTGAGGATTTAGTTCAGTGGTAGAGTGCTTGCCTAGCAAGCACAAGGCCCTGAGTTCGATCCCCAGCACGCCCCCCTCCAAAGTTATTATCTCTCCTGCTTCTTAGGCTTTTGGACTTTCATTCGAGCTATATCATTGACTCTCCTGGGTCTCCAGCTTGCCAACTGCAAATCTTGGGACTTGTGTCTCCCCATGTGAGCCAGCTCTTTATAGTAAATCTCTCTCTCTCTTTCTCTCTCTCTCTCTTTCTCTCTCTCTCACTCTCTCCATTTATCTGTTCTTCTCTGGAGAACTCAGATTAATACAGTCACCTATGAACATTGGTAGATTACATATTCCAAGAAACAAGCAACAAGTGCATTTTTTAGACATGTGCACAAAAAAAGGCAAAAGTAATATACTGGGAAACATTGAGGAACTGAGCCTCGTGTGGTAGAAGGATGGGTTTTTAAGCCATAAACTAATGAGAAGAAACCTGAGAGCAGGAGCAGTCAAGTACTGTATCCATCTAACAAGAGTAAATAGAACTTGGAGAACAGACTGAATAGCCATTTTTCTTGAAACTTAAGGATCTTGCCTGGAGTTAGGATTTGGGCTCAGTCACTCCTTGAGTTTTCTTTGGTTTCCCGATCCCAAGATGAGTTTATTTGACCATTTAGAACCAGAAACTCCTAGAAAATCTTAAGTGGGATCTAATGTAAATGAAAGAAGGAAATTCTCATAAATATGGAAATCCTAGATTTAGATAATTGGTTACCACTGGTCACAGTTATCCTAAATTTATAAATAATTTTGTACATCCTCAAAATATAGAGAAAGCACAGACTGGAGAGATTATTTCCCTGGAACAGAGACCTAATCAAAATACCTTACAATATGCTCTACCATTTTTCAAACTCTGTGTTCATGTCCTGTGATTCATTTTTAGAGATCTTGAGTAGAGGAAGAGAATTTAAACTGAATAGCATCCCTTGTGGGGAGACAGGGTTAGCATCCCCTTGGGTCTTCCAGAATTTGCATAGAATGACAAGGTAGAAGATGAGAAACATCCTTGGCATAGCAATTTTCAAATTCTGCTTGTAGGACAGAAGGGTTGTATTTTAAATTTTTCTAATAGACTAGCTCTCCTAACCACCTTTGTCCATTATTCTATTCATGCAATCCATCATCAATGAATATATGAATATTTATGTGTAACTGTAATAGGTATAGCACTTTAGCAGCCAATTCTGTTAAGACTACCACGGCATTCTGTGAACAAATATCATTGGGCTCCCTTGACCCTCTCGTAGGCCAACTTTTAACCTGATTAATTGGACTTACAATATCACTATGCAAGCTATGGTGGGGAAACAAAAATATGAGACGTATCAAGCCAGTCTCCCAACTGTCTGAGAGAGATCTGCAGGCATGGCTGAGTGAAGGGGAGGGAAAAGAAAGGGCACAGGGAACTCAGACTTGATACTGGTAGATCATTCTAGAAAATTTTCAAATGACAAATGACTTGTTTTCATTTTTTATCTTAATTAACATTTAAAAATT
This sequence comes from Hystrix cristata, assembly GCA_004026905.1. Taxonomy (NCBI): domain Eukaryota; kingdom Metazoa; phylum Chordata; class Mammalia; order Rodentia; family Hystricidae; genus Hystrix; species Hystrix cristata. The sequence goes on from PVJO010005233.1 coordinate 26,193, forward strand.
TTGGATTGTGATAATACAAAAAGCCCAAGATTTCTGCTTCCCAACATATTAAGCACTTCTATTTTACATGAGGATATCAGAGAAAGGGCTCTATGTATGTGTTCTGGTTCTAAACTTCCCTCTTCAAAAATAGGTTTAGCGGTGATGGCGACATGTGCCCTGTTCCTCCTGCTGCTTTCCAATCCATTGTGTACTGGTTGGCCACTTTTCCCTTCCTGGGGAAGTTGAGGTGAAGGTAGAGAGAGAGGTCAGGAGGGAAACAATGAGGAACTCAGCATCATGTGGTAGAACCCACCCTTTTACCATATGGTGCTCAGTTCCTCAATGTTTCCCAGTATATTACTTTTGTCTCTAAAAAGTGGTTCTCAAAGTGCGGTCTAAGGACCAGCAGCAATGACAGTATCAGGGCACTTGTAAAAATGTGCAAATTCTTAGGCCCCAGACAGACCGGAACAGGAGCACTGGAGTCCAACAGTCTGTGTTTAGGAGCCTCCCAGGTGATGGCAAAGCTCCTCAATGTTTGAAGACCTTGACTCTAAATAATGACTCCCTGGAGGCATTTTTAAATGTCAAATTTCCCAGATCTTCCTCCAGACCAATTACAGCAGCATCTCTGATGCTGATACAAAGTAACAGTATTTTTGATACTGTGATGGTGGTTGGACAGGAGAGCTCTCTGGACATAGCAGATGTTTGAAACTAACTCTTTCATGGACACTTTTGTTTGTGGGTCTAAACACACACACATTGCAGGAGAGCTGCCTTTTGCTGTTTCCAAAACTCTTTGGCTTCAACTCTGGGTCCAGGGGACGTTTTATGGCATGTCTGGGATTGTACTATGCAACTGGCATTTGGTGGGATGAAGCCAGGGACACGACTAAACATCCAACAATACATGTCCATGGTTGGCCCCTGGCAACCCCTGAAAAGCCCCTGGCAAAGAAGAATTATCCAGAAAAATATGTCAATAGTGCTGAGGTTGAAAAAACTCTGTTCTGTACAATATATCTCTGAACCTATAGTATAACGGTATATACCAACATTTGAATATAAAAAACTACATTTTAAAATGATTTATAGAAACTTAGCCTATAAATCAGACTAATTTTCTCTTCCCTATTTAAAGTAAACGAAGAATGTTGGGGATATTTATTCACTATTTCTTCAGTTTTCTCCTTGGTGACTCCAATTCAGGGTAGATGTCTAGATTACAGGCTGATAAAGACTACCCACCATGTCTCTTTTCTCGCTTTGCAAGACACCTTGCACGGCATCCATTGCAGGCACACACTTGACTGATGCTGTTTGAAGTGACTGAATAACCTCTTCCTAGTTGGGAAATACAGGAAGTGCAAGTGCTTCCTTACATCTTTTTAGTATGATTTTATAAGCTCATCGGTATGTGCAACCTTTGTATTCTGTGGTTCTATAGCTCCAGAGCAGCCCCTTATCAACCATCTTCAGGAGCCAGGCTACCTGAACACACCTTTCTCCACACTTTCATTTAACATTTTCTTGCACACATATATATATTTCCTGCTCCGTGTATTTTCTGTAGGGGAGCCAGATAAAAAACAGAGGACTCCCAGACAAATTTGGATATCAGATAACACAAGGAAAAATATTTCAGTATTAATGTGCTCCAAATATTTCTCCAGACATACTTATTTGATTGTTTTGCTAAATCTGGCCAGCCTTATTGAGTTTCCTGGGCATTTCTTAACTTTTTTTAGTATATTATCTCTTGGAGGAAATTTAAATTTTTTGCAGTAAAATCACTAGTTTTTTTTTTTTTTTTTGGTTGGGGAGCGGGTGCTGGGGATCTAACTTAGGATCTTGCACTTGCTAGGAAGCGCTCTACCACTGAGCTAAATCCCCAACCCCAGCTAGATAGTTGGTTTTTTTTTTGTAATGAAAGCTGATGCGTAGATGTTACACACTTCAACAGGCATAGTGTTTGTTACACTGTTAACACACTGCAAGTATGTTAGAAGAGAGACACTGCTCTGGCATCCTCATTGACCTCCAACATCTCCCCACCTTGTCTTGAGTCACCAACTGAAGAGTTAACACCTGACACTAGGGTGGGGCGGCTTTGAGCACCCCCATCGGGTACCTGCCCTGACATCTCTCCTGAGGTCAGTGCCTGGATGCAGACCTGTGAATTATTTTCCATGTCAGCCCTAAGTGTGTCTCTCATTTTAAAGCACACAATGACTCCCCAAAGAGAAGAAAACAGATATAATCACATCCTGCATATGTATTTGAATAAACATATTTTCAAAGTTGTGTACACTTTCATCTCATTTTCTGATCATATCTTCTCCCCATCTTTCTCCTTCTGAAGTAAACAGTGATGGCGCCTCTTTTTTTCTCCTTTTTCGAGGTTGTTTTGCTACCATAACAATTCTTCAGCTTTCCCGTGGGATTAGCCATGGTGCGATTTACTTTTCAAGGAGGGTCCATTTATCTTCTCCCTGACAAATTTCACCACATGCACAGCTCTAGCATGAACATTTCTGCAGATTAATCCCTCACCCTTCTCAAAGAGAAGAATTATTCTCCAACAATCTATTTCAATACAGAGTTCCTGGTGTGAAGTTAATTTCCACACACCTTGCGAGCATGCTACCAAAACACCATCTCAGTTATTCACTGAGAACAACAGAAGCCCTCTGCCTTGTAGTCTTTCATCCTTATTGTTTAAATGTAAACAGTAAAGAAAGACAGGGCAAAGCGTGGTTTTTTAAAAAGAAAAAAAAACAGTGTTTCCTGCAAGCTCTTGGAATGCCTCCATGTATAACATTCTGTGGTCATTAACTATCAGTAAATATTCAGCACCTACACAATATGCGATGGATGGGGATAGTTTTGTAGACAGATATAATCAGACATGATGTGGTTTTTTCAAAAACGCTTTGCAAAATCAGCTCTGTGGTTAGAAGAGTATGCTAAAGACCCCAAGAGGTGATAGCACTTTATAAAATACGCCCATATTTTGCTCTAAGAAGACATTAATACTTGATCATTAGAAACAGCTAAAAATGATAGAGCAAATACAGAGTAATATGCCATGGAAAAATTACCAGATACCACAAATACATAATGGGGAAAAGCAAATATGAACAAATAAAATAGAAGCTAGTGGATGGCCACAAGCTGAACATGAATCAGCAATTCGGTGCTATTGTGATAAAAGTCAATATGATACCAGCACAAATCAATAGGAGTAGAGAGGCAAGGCTGAAAACATAATTTTCTCCTCTCCTTCCCATTAGTCAGAAAGAAGAAAGTATCCTGATTTGGATAACACACTAAGAAAAGCTGTGGAATCCACTACATTCAAAGAAGAGACAGTAAGTAGATTAGCTAAGATAGAAAAGAAGTACGAAGAGGCAAGGTTAACATACTTTTAAAAAGTAGCCCCAGGGTGACTGGAAAGCCATTTTACAGTACCAAGAGTTTTTGAGGATAATTCTGGCCAGTGATTCTGATGATGTCAGTTAAATAAGAAAAAAATTTTCAACCTGAAATAAATCGTATAGAAATTTCTGCTAGAAAACTCTTATTGTTCCAGTAGGAAAGCAAAACAAGCAAGTAGGTATTGCCCTTACAAAAGATTGCTAAGGGTTTCTTTATTTTTTAGTTTAATATTTTTGAAAACCGTTTTTGTAAGTTAATCATTCATAATGAAAGTTAGGTGATCCATTATAGTCCTATGCAACAATGTAAAAATTATATGCTGACACTAAGACTCACACATCTACATGTTAAATGAGCATTTTATTATAAATCCCCAAAGTTGGTTAGAACAAGGGCAACACAGAAGAGTTGGAATCTATCGCACAGCTATTTCTCAACAAACACACATCACTAGTATAAAAGTGGTCCAGGCCCTCCTCCAGAGCCACTTACACAAAGGTCACTTCTGGCTCTGAACCCAGCACACACACAGCCATACAATAATTGTGCAAGTACTGGGCAGATTGCAGCTACCTTCTAGATCATCTTGTGAATTTGCTGATGGTTAAGGAAACTATATGTGAGCAGTGTTGATATGTGGCATACACATCTTTGTTATTGCATAATTGAAATCATATTTATAAAGTTGACTTTCTGGGTAACTACATTTTTATGGTTCGGTTTTATAATTTCCTAAATATTAAGACCACAGTACGTCATGCATGGTGGTACATACCCATAATCCTAGCACTAGGAGGCTGGGGCAGGAGGATCACGAGTTCAAAGCCAACCTGGGCTACATATTGCAACATCATCTTAAAAATCCAAAACCAAACAAAACAACAATAATAGCAAACTCTCACAGTTAATAGGGTAGCAAGCGATGACCTTTTATGTCACCACAACTTTTCTCTTCAGAAGTCCTTCTAATATTTCAAAGATAATTTATTTTTTAAAAGGGATAGTTTAATCTTTCATTTTACTTTTCACTTTTTCCTGAAATTGCCTTAGTTCTAAATGAATTGGTCAAGAGATAAATTGAATATTCATTACCATGTTAAGTTTTCATTGCTGTGACAAAACACTTGAAACAGGCAACTCAAAGGAGAAAAGTGTCTTTTTTTGGCTCATGGTTCCATGGGTTTCAGTTCATGGTTGAGTGGCTCCATTGCTTTTAGACCTGTGGCCAGGCAAAAATATCGTGGTTGAAGGGGATGGCAGAGGAAGACTGTGCTTCATGGCAGCTGAGAAGCAGAGTGAGACGGAGCTCAAAGGAGGCCTGGAGAAAGGAGCCAGAGATAAAGATATACTTTTCACAGGCCTTGTCCAAAGTGAGCTACTTCCTCCTACCTGGCCGCGTCTCCTAAATAGCAAATCTAGATGAGGTGAACACCTTCATGACCTATTTACTTCTCTAATCCCACCTCTGAACATGGCTGCCCTGCAGAGCACATGAGTCTTTGGGGGACATTTCATATTTAAACCCTAACAAGTACACAGGCTTTACATGATATGGTTGCTGGTGAATTGAGCTATTCTATATAAAAGTCTTATTTGCATCATCCTTTTATATTAACTAATACAGTAGGTACTTGGGATCTTTTACAAAGAGGTGATTAATTTTTAAAAACTAAATTGAAATATTTTATTTTTATTTATCTGACAGTTATTCCCTAATAATATTTTAAACTTACAAGCTAACATCTAGTATATTTAATTTGATGATAGTGTTGTTAGAAATACATGATTGCCACTAGCAGAGACCTAATAACTTTCTCAATAACCAGCATCATAAAACAACTGGCCAAACACTGATGCCGTTCAAAGATTCTGGCTCCCTCACTTAGAAATTGCATTTGAATACTCAGTATTTAAAGATGATTGACCACAAGAGATGTTGAAACTTAAAAACACGTAATGCAATTGATTCATAAAGCCAAGGTTGCTAATTGGGTAGTATTGTGCCTGCTTATGAACTGGCCATCATAAATTTAACTAAGACACCTTAGGATATTACATGGAGTCTTTCACTCATAAAATGTATTTTATTAAATTGGGTATTGCATAGCATATTTTGTATATTATAGTTTATATAAAACTATTATACTGCCACAAAATTATTTTTCAAGTCACTTAACAACCTAGCACAGAATCCATGGAAACAAAACAGGAATCATTACATAGAAGTAAAAAAGTGATTAAAATTCAACAGTTCTGCGCCAAACATTTTTTTTCCTTAATGACAATATTAGAGACCTAACTTACTTTTCTGTCATTTGTTTCAAAATATTTTTCAGAGAATTTTCTTCTTTAACAAAAATGAAAAGGCAACATACAGAAGGTATTTTAACAGGATATTTTATTCTTATTGTTCATCCTTAAATATTAGTTTGTATAGTGTAACTTTTTTTTTCTTTTTTTACCCAAAGGAAGCTAAGCCCTGGCAGCCTAAGAACTAGACACAGATAAGACCAAGTGACTTCTATAGGTAGTGACTATTAAAAAATGATATGTACTTCCAAAGAAAATGCACTATTATTAGGATAAAGTAGCTTAATGTAAAAGATAAGAATATAGAACATAAATCTACTCTATCATAAGATTGTTGGAAGCTGTAACAGTCCATTTTCTGTTGCTATAACAAAACACCCAAAGCTAAGTATTTTACTAAATATAAAAGATTTATTTGGTTCACAGTTTAGGGCCCGCAAGTCCATGGTCAAGTAGCTGCATCTATTTGGCCTCTGATGAGGGCCTCACAGCAGATGGCATCACAGTGGAGATAAAACAGCGCACAGAGGAGATCAGACGGTGAGACTCAGGCCAGGCTCACTCTTTCTAAAACTCTCTCAGGAGCTAATGAGGGTCCCAAGAGAACTACATTAATCCCTTCCCAGGGTCTCTGGTGGTTTAAACACCTCCCACTGGGCCCTACCTCTTAGAAGTTCTGAACCTTTGGGGAACAAATCCCATCCAAAACACAGCAGGGGCCCAAACTGCATTCTCAATCACCTCTGCATAATGCCTTACACACGGTGGTCATGTATTGCATACAATTTTAGCTGGGGATTTAGCTCAGTGATTAGAGTGCTTGCCTTGCAAGCACAAGGGCCTGAGTTCAATCCCCGGCACCACACACACAAAAGAAAAACCAAAAAACAAACAAACAAAAAAAGATGAACCCATGTGCTTAACTGCATACAATTTTATTTTATTTTATTTTTTAATACATACAATCTTAAGTTATTTGTGTTCAGTACAAAAAAAGAGTTCTCTAAAGCTCATGGTGCATACATGCACATGCAAATGCACATGTGCATACACACACACACACACACACACATAAGCACACACACATACATAAGCATGTCTCTTTGAAGAGTAATAGGACCAGGTCCAAATATTTACAAAATACGCTCCCTATCTCAGTCTCTAAGATAGGACTGAAGAACATTTCAGAAATTTCAAAAAAATGCAAACATTATACATCTGATTTTTTTTGAAAAAGTGATTCTAGAACTGTCCTGCTAACAGATCTCCATTAATATAACCCCAGTGCCACAGGAACCTTGATGTGGAAAGAAAGTTAATCAGATTCATTTCCAAGCAAACAGATCTCTTCTTTTCCAGGTGTGGAGCCCTTGGGGCAGCTTCCTATTTAACCTCACTGTCTTTTCCTTTGGGAAGGAATCTGAGACAGTGACCAGAGTTGCACATCTAGGGACAAACTTTAGTCATGTTATTCCTTGTCCTAGTCAAGAAAAGTTTTAAAAGAGTGTTGGAGAATCTACTTTGAAAATGAATAAGTGTTTATTGACTCTTCAGTAAAGTGATTATGTTTCTTCCACCAGCTCCTCAGTGGTGAGGAAGTGACTTCCTCTTAAATTCAGTGCTTGTGTACAGATGACTCATGAGTCTAGAGACAGGAACATCAGTGTCTTAAGAACCACTTTTTGAAAGTCTCCTCGAGGCTGGCCAAGTGTATTAATAGCCAAGACATGTGCTGGGATACTGTCAAATGAGAATTTAAACTGAAAAGGACCCTATTTATCTTACTAGAAAAATGGTATTAGAAGAGTAGAGTTTAGCTTCATTTATTGACTTTTTGAACTTCCTAACAGCCAGTAGGCTTCTTGTGTTTAGTTCTGTATTTTCTGATCTTTCTTCCAACTTTCTAACTACCGTATGTTTTTAAAATTATGATTTCTCTGAGCAGAGATTGGAAAATGTCTTTTTGAGAAGCATTTTCAGTTCGCCTACAACTTGGTGAAAAGATACTTACTCTTGTTGTTGAAATTTTGCAGTTATGATATTGGGAGAAATATTGATTAATACAAGCATATTTTAAAACTTCTTTAAGGTTCACCAGCCAACTTTTAACATTTCTGTATGTTGCAGTCCTGTAGCAAGATGCACTAAAGAGTGATTTTTAACATTGCTTCCTTATCTTTCCTCCATTAAAAAAAATTTTTTTTCCAGTTGGGAAAAAGAAATACTTTAAATTTAGAGGCTCCAAGCAATGTGAAACAATAACCACAACCAAAATAACCACAGGAAAATGACAGGAAGTATATTTGTATTTATTTCCAACATTTTGAAGATATTTCCTTTCCTATGGTTATGTAAAAGTTGAGAAATTGAGAGGGGTCATTCCTATGTATAGAATCTCTGGAAATTCTAATCACTGTTATTATCATTCATCAAATGACTTAATTCTTGTAATTCTCAAAGACAATAATTTTAATTTCTAAGCTAAAAATATGTTGTACAACATACATTTTTTCGTGATCAGAATGGACAAATTAGAAATAAAATATGGATATTAATCATGTAATTTGTCTTTTATATTTCAGCACTGTGCCAATTAAAATATGTATGATTCACTACTAAGTCATTGTCAGTATTAAGTTAAAATCCTTCCAAAGCCCAAAAGGATCTGGAAATTAGCAGTGTACCTCTGTTCTTCACCTCTCTATCCACTATCTCAACTCCTCACTTGAGAACCAGAACTCCGTGTCTCACAGTAAACTGCTATGAAACATGGTGATGAAAACAATTTCTCTGCTGGCTTTGCCTGGGCTTGCTCTTCTGGTTACATTCAGCTGGAGAAAAAGACAGGCTGGAGAGTCCCAGGAAGCCTCCTTCTTGTGCCTGATACCTGGTGCTGGCTGTCGGCTGAGAAGCCTCAGTTTACCTAATGGCTTCTCATCCTCCAGTAAACAAAAGTTTTTTTCACGTGGCATTCTCAGGATAGCATTCCAGCAATGCAAAGGCAGAAAGTGGAGTCTTAAATCCTGGTTCCTATAATTCACAGTGTCAAATCTAGTAAATTCTACTGGTTTAACAAGTCCCCAAACCAGCCCAGATCAAGTTCTAGAGAAAAATACTACATTTCAAACAGAAGGAATAGCAAGGCTGAGGGCACAGGGGCCTGGATAGAGGGATTGGGGGGAATTTGTGGCCAATAGTCAGTCTATTACCAGATTGCGAAGGTCAATTTCTCAATTCATAGAGAAGGTAAGATGTTTCATTCCAGGCATATGAAATGGGAAATGCCTAATGTTAGTGTATATTGAGGATTTGAAAAACATCTTGTACAATGTATTGTGAAAAATCCTTTACATGTTTAAAGGGGGCAATAATTAACCTAGAATATGGCAAATAACTTTTTCCTGATCAAACCAAGAACTGAGTGTCATTCGGATCATGCCTCACACTTCGATCCAAGACTTTGGTTTTGTCACCACTACTTTGGTATCTCGTAACGATGTTGAGTAGCTTAAAATTCACCAACAGTTCACCATAGGCCTAATGGGCCATCATTTCTAAACTGAACATTACTTTAAATCTTTAGATATTCTTCAAAGGACTATGTGCCAAGCACTGTGATACGAGTCTTAGACTAAGAAATGTACAAAGACAGTAAAATGGTGGAAATGTGCCCTGGTGCTTTGACAGAAAAAGGAAGGGAGGTTCGCTTATCCTTATTTGGAAGATAACATGACTGAAATGACACTTTGGCCACTGTAAAGACACATCTTTCTTGTATCATCTTTCTACAATATTTCTCAAATGTCAAATTATGTCCCAGAGAAGCTACAACAAGTAAATGCTTAATGTTTCCCCCCAAAGCAATGTAAACAGAGAAAGTTGGGCAAAGATCCACTTCATGTTATTTAAATTCTAGTGACAGTATCTACGTTTTGCAGTTTAGTAAACGTTCACTAGCTAAGCCTTGATATGTGTAAAAATAGATAAATAACAGAATTAGTAGCATTTATTTTGTCTCACTCAAAAATCCCCATTATTTACACTATAAATAACTCTAGCCATTAATACTTGTCTACAAATGGTAAGTTCTTTTTAATTATATCTCATTATGGAAAATACTACAAAACACTTTTCTGTCCCTAACCTTTCAGGTAAGGAATCTCTAGATCACACACCTTCTACATTTATGCATATGTCTTTGTGTACTCAAAGTGGAAGATTTCTTTCCGTTTTAAACATTTCCCTTGGGCAATAATCAATTTTGTTGTGAGGGGTGTTTTATCTTTTAATTTATTTTAACTGCTTGAAATGAACCAGCTGCAGAGTGGGAAGTATGTTGACATTTATCTGAACTCTTATCTTTATTAAATCTCTTGTATTATTATGCTACATAAACAACTTAATAAACACAGCAAATACTTATCTAACTGAAGTCAGTAAGTCTATTGAGCTAGCCAATTTACTCTTAATTTTCTGAAAAAGATAAACCCTTTTGTATCAGTTGAGTCACTGGGGAAATTAAGTCTTCAGTTATCAAATCTGTTACCAAATTCAAAGTACCCCCCATGAGTACTTGGAGAGCCTTCGATTCTCCCTTTTCTATAGACACCCAATGGACGGCAGAGTGACCTTTCTCCTTATTCCACTGCCAATGTAAATACAGACAAGGTGTTTTTCTTCACCCTCCCCCAATACATCAGTCACTTTCTGTTGCCCTTTGCCATCCTAAAGGATATTATCAAGAGATTATTTAGTTTTCGCCAAACACTTATATTCATATTCATCGTGGAAGAACAAGGAGGTAGGATCTTCCCAAATTGAAGTCATACAGAAGATTTAGGATGTCCTTCATGGTCTAACACCGTACTGTCCAGTGTGGTATCCACTAATCACATTAAAATTTAAATTAATGAAAATAAAATAGAATTTTAAATTCTGATTTCCAGTCACACTAGCCATGTTTCTAGAGCTCAGTGGCCACATACGGCTACCTGTCAGAACACTACAGGAACAGAGCCTTTCCATCACCAGAGGACGCTGCTGTGGGACATACTAATCTAGATAATACAAGAAACAACTTCAACACTCTGAACGCCTCCATTTCTTCTGTTCTAAGGCTATTGTTTCTAATTATATTATAAGGTGTTTTATAATTCCTAATTTTTTTAGTACAAAACTGTATATTGAAGCTTCTTTTCTGATTTCCTCACTAGAAGGAATGTCTACCCTGAAGTCGATGAACACCCTTCCACTCACATTTTTAAAATGCAGCACATTTTTTTCCTAAATTAAAATGCATCCATTAAAGAGTAATAGCATGTTTAAATTTTGGATTAATAACTGCATTACAATTTTTCATTCAACATTTTAATTTAGAAATTGAAGCATGTTAAAAGCTTGTTTAGTACTCCATCAAAATGTAGGTCTTAAGTAATTTTGTATTCCAGTGCATGAATATGTATTATTTATGTAGGAATATTTGATTTCCTGGACAGTTATTAAGTGTATTTGATTTCATATATATTTATTAATAAATTTTTTATTTCATACATATTTATGAAACCATACATATACCCCTCTCAAGAACTGATACGGCTAGGTGATCAGCATACAAAAAGACAATGGAATGAAAGTGACTTCACTTGACAAATATATCCTTCTCTCTGATTCCTCACTGCCAAATGTCCACTCCCAAATAATGGCCTAGGTAATCAGGTGCTGATAAATATAAAGACTTTTATGTATCTCTTTTCCAGATAGGGTTTATTTAGAAGATAGTAAACAATTGCCAAGATTAATGATATAAGACAATGAAACCTTTCAGTGAAAAGAAAAGACTAATAATCTTATCATGCCATAGTTTAATGCCTCTTACACTTGGTTTCCATGCTGCTGGGGTGTAGGAGTGTCCTCTGTCCTGCATGCTGGGAGGTGCTTGAATAACTCAGTGATGGGAGAGGAAGGAGTAATCACCCTGTAGCCAGTAGGACCCAACTCACCCTCTCGGACAGCAAAAAAAGTCACGTGTTTATTGTTAATGTTTAAATTAGTTGCCTGAGTTCTTGTGGCATCCAGGTTAGACTCTGCCTCTCATCTGTGAGTTGTAGAAGAAGTGGAAGAACTTTATTAGTTTGAAGATCTAAATACGGTTTCCAGTTGTCTCCCAGAGAGAGATGGAGAATATGCTGGGCTCACATCAGGTCCTACTTATCCCCTCATGGATTTTGTTTCTGGTATGTGTCAGCCACATTGAAAAGAGGCTACATGAGTTGTACTGCTATGAGGATTGGTATGCATGTTTCACTGTAGTAAGATGTCTTTAACTCTTTGGGGAAGATACCTAGAAGGAGAATACGTGGATCATATGAAATTTACAACTTTAGTTATTTGAGGAATTGCCATACTGATTTTCAGAGTGGTTGTCCTAGGTTACACTCGCACTAACAATGTAGGAGGGTAACTTTTACAAGCAGCCGTGCATACATAAGTTATTTTTTTTGACTTCTTGTTGAAAGTCATTCTTTCTGGTGTAAAATGGAATCTTAGCATTGTTTTAATTTGCATTTCTCTAATGGCCAGAGATGTTGAACCTTTTTATATATCTGCTGTTGGCCCTTTGTAGTTCTTTTCCTGAGTCCTGTCTGTTCATTTCACTTGTCCATTTCTTGATTAGGTCTTTTATTCTAGGTGGCATAATTTTTTTGAGTCCTTTATATGTTCTAGATATTCCTCTGTCTGAGGAATAGCTGGCAAATTTTTTTTGAACTGTATAGGCTGTCTCTTCTAATTGGTTCCTTTGCTGCACAGAACCTTTTAAATTTGATGTAATTCCATTTGTTGATTCTTGCTGTTATATGTCGGTACAATTTGGGTTCTCTTTAGAAAATCCTGGAAGTGGCCTGCATAGCCATCAACATATGAATGAAAAAAAGAAAATGTGGTTTCTATATATAGTGGAATACTACTTGGCTATAAAGAAGGACAAATTTGAGACATTTGTAGGAAAATGGATGCAGCTAAAAAGTACAATGTTGCATGAAGTAAGTCAGGCACACAAGTTTAAATACCATGTAGTAGCTCTCATTTGAGTAAGGCAAAGTGCAAAAAAGAGCATAATAAGGGATGGATAGATATCATGAAAATAGGAAGGTCCAGTAGACTGAGGGTAAGGGGAAAGGGGGAGGGGAAGAGGAAGTCAGTAGAATTAAGTTATGCCATGTACACTAGTCTAATAAAATCAATGAAGGTAAACACTATAGGTCATAAACATGAGCTAAGATTAATAATACTGTTATGGTTTGTGTCTAGATGTCCCCCCAAAGCCTCATGTGGTAAGAGATAGCTGGATCTAGAGTGTGTGATTACTAAATTAATCCACTGATCGGTTTGGCATGGTTCTGCTGGGATCAACGATGTGACACTAAAATTAAGGGTATTAGGATTAAGGGTGGGAGTACTGCCCACCCTAAAGACAGGTAGCCTGGATAAGATATAAAATACAGGAAGAAGCTGGTTAGCAGCAAGCTTGCTCGCATTCCTTGCCTACCTTGCTGATTTCTGCCTGTCTGCCATGCCACCCTGCCTTGGACCCAGCTGATTGTGGACTGAAACCTCTACAAACTGAGCTAATAAACCTTTCTTCCCCTAACTTTGGGTGTCGGGTATTTTGTCCCAGCAATGAGAGAAAAGTAACTAAGACAAATACCAAAAAGAACAAAAATGGGGGAAAGGATTCAGAAGGAGAAAACTGGGGCTCTGAGGGGAAAAAAAAAATTGGCAAAGACTGTGCAGCTCGGTAAGAGCAATAAATTCAAAGCAACATTTATCTGAAGTCAAACCTCTTTAAACTATACTAATTCTTTAATTACAATGAGATATTTTATCATTAAACAATCCAGAAACTCTAGATTCTAGATCCAGTTTTTTGAAGAGCTGGTGGTAGGGCTGTGAACAAACTCACGGCCTTGCACTTGCTTGGTAAGTGCTCTACCACTGAGCTAAATCCCCAACCCTTAGACCTAGTTTTAACCAAACTAGCTATGTGAAGCTGGCCACAGTATCATTACAACTCTTTCTGGTATTTCTGGTATTTTATCCCCTAAATCCTCCATCATCTCACCCATACAGAAGGAAGTTCAATTAAAGGGTGTATAAATCCTCTTCCAAAGTTAAAATCATTTTAGTTTAAGCAACAAAATCCTTAGCAATTCTTGATTAAGATATACTTATTACAATAAGGTCTCTAGGAAAGATAGAAAAAAAAATCCCTATTCTTTTCTTTTTTTTTAAATTTTAATGGTACATTTTAGATGTACATAATGATAGCATTCATCATAGGGGATTTGTACCTGTCGGGATATATCTTGTTGCTTCTTTCTTCCCCATTCCCCTCCCCTCCCCTCACCCCCTCCTCCCTCCCCATATACAAAAGCTTTTTTTCCATTTTTTCCTTCCATTTCTTATTTCTATAATCCCTATTCTTGAGGATGTAATAATCTAAAATAGTACCTGTAAGTCACGAATACAAAATAAAGTAAATATATTACATACCTTCAAAATTTAAGTGATAAAGATGTAAGTACTGTAAACATATCACAGAAACCTGGGAATTACAATAAGTTGGGAATTTGTTGCTTAACTTTCAGTTGTATATGGACAAATTCCCTGGTTTTTAACAAATGAGACTGTGTGTTCCTTGAAAGCAACAGATATTTCTTTCAGGTTTTCTCCTCACCATTGTCTACTCAGTGCCTCACATCAAATGATTATTCAATAAATATGTCTTGCTGAACAAAAGGATAAATCCATATTCTTTATTAAATAGAGCTTTAAGCCCTGTACCTGTGAAGTTGACCTGATTTATAAAAAGGAGGTCTTTTCAGATGTCAAATTTAGATAAAGTCATGCTAAAACAAGGTGGGCCCCGAGCCAATCTGAGCGGTGTTTCCTAAGAGGAGCAGACATGCAGAGGGAGGAGGCCCCTCCAACGTGGAGGCCGAGACTGGGGTTACCAAGTATTGAGGGACGGCTGGGCTACCAGAGCTGGAAGAAGCAGAAAAGAATCTTCCTCTCCAGGATTTGCAGGGATTCTGGCCCTACTGACACTTCGATTTTGGTCTATTAGTCTTCAGAACTGCAAATAAACAAATTTTTGTTGCTTTAGGCCACTCAATTTGTGGTATTCAGTTATGGCAGCTCTAGGAAACAAATATTATAGTAAGGTTTTAACACAGAGCTGGGAAAATAGTAAGAACTCAAAAAATTCTCATTATTATCATTACTAGTAATACTACTCAGAGTGGAATATATTTCGCTTTATACAAGGAGGGATAAATCATAAATTATGCTATAGACTACACCATAAGCATCAGGACCTTCTTTAGTACAGATGTTTTTGAAAGTCCATCTTTCCTCATTTTTTTTTTTTTTCAAAAGTTGTATAAGTTTCAGGCCCCACAAAATCACGCTCTTCTTCTCTCTCATCATTTGAAGTCTTTGACTGCCGGCTGTTTTTAGTAAAAGTCTGGGCAAGCTTTCTTAGCTCTGCTTTCAAGACCTTGGAATCTGTGGCCCTGGCCTTGCCCTTGCTTTCTCTGGTGACATAGTAACTTTGTAATCACTTGCTCCAGTACCCTGGGAGGAAGCTAGAACTCCCCTCGGAGTCCTTGCCTCTGGGTCTCATTTAACTTAATCTTCACTTACTCCCAAGGAAAAAAAAAATAAGATGACCCTCTTTAAAGTGATAAAGATATCACCTTTCGAGGGTACGGGGCCTTAAAGAGTTGTTCTGCTTCACCAAATAAGGATTGTATTTCTATTGGATGGTGAGAAGGACTGGAGAATCTCGTGTTTTCTCAGGGAATCAATTTTTAACTCATCCTGAAATCCTTATAACCACATACCCCCAGATTACAAATGCCATTTAGAAGAAATGCTAGATTTTCATAACTGTGTAGAAAACCCATACATCTTGTTGCTATGATTTGACCCTTCTTATCTAAAACTTGTGTTGAAATTTAATTGCCATTTTAACATAGGGCTTTTAAGGTCTTGGGGGGCACCACCATCATGAATACGTTAATGTTCTTATCTCAGGAGTGGGTTACTTAGTTATTGCAGGAGTAAATTTCTGATAAAATGGATGTGTTTGATCCAATTTTCCATCTCACACCTGTTTGCTCAACTTCCCATCATATTAGGACCCAGCACAGGGGCCCTTGGAAGATGTTGAAATATGATATTGGACTTTTCATCCTCCAGAACTGTGCAAAATAAATTTCTTTATTTTAGAAATACCCCAAGGCTAGTATTTTGTTAGAGCAGAAGAACGAGGACTAAGACAATCTGCCTGAGACTGCAGACCTTCAGCTTAAACAAACTGCCTACCCACTTCAGGATACCCTTAAACATTTTAAAATACAGAAAACCTGAAGAATTATGCAAATAGATGGAGGCTCTTCATATTATTGATCCTCACAGGCTCTCAAGGGGGCTATTCTTTTATGTTAAAAAAAAAAAGTTAAATTTGGATTTCCATAAATTGTGTTTTCTTACAGCAGGTTGCATCTGCCCAGTAGCTATGAGGAAAAATTCAGACGAAGGCCTGTCTATTTCTCCCACTTAGTAAGGAAGCACACACAGATGCCATTAACAATCTTGAAAAGGCATTTGGGAACAAATTGATAAATCTTTATCCCTTTAGTTTTCAAAATTTAGTATTGCACAAGCCAGTAACCTCAGGTTACAGGAATTAGGCCAACTTGTATGCAAAATTCTAAGGAGATTCTAGCTGATCAGTTTCATCAACCAGTTAACAAAGCTGTATCTTTACCACATAGTACTAAGGGAAATTGCATGTGGGGAATTTGATACCTTCTCAGCACATTTTGGGAAAATGCTATATCACCTGACATCTTTCATGCTAAGGGGAGTCTAGTTTATTGTATCATGGGTTGCGGCAGGGAGTGGAAAGACAAAGTTATAGATAAGTAGCTCACCAGGAAACTTTAGGGTAGAAGAAAAGGAGCACAGAAATGATTAGGGGAGTACCTGCAACCATCCCAATCACTCTTTATTCCACTACCTCCACAATGAAACTCTACACTTACCTCACCTGCAGAACTTCTTTTGCTTCAAAGAGAATTCCACCTTTCACATAAATAAAAAGCACAGTCACTTTAGATAGAAAACAGTTGTAGAAACATTAGGTAGTTCCCAGAAGGAATACAAACTTGGTAGCACTGGTACATGCATTTTTATTTTAAATCAGAACACAAAGATGAAGTCCTAATAGTGTTCCAATTCATTTTGATCTGAAATAGATTAGCAATTGGATTTTGAAAAATGTGTGCCATGCTACACTGTTAAATTACTGTAAATCAGAAGATGATGAACTAACCTGATGTTAATTGTGAATATTGCTTCCAGGCCTCATTTCTTTAACAATGTGTAACTATGCTTTATTTTCAATAGCTTTTCCAATATGCTTAATTGCATATTATAACTGAACACTCTTTGTAAAATTCTAAAGCCTCATCTATTAAGCATCCTTCCATTATGATTTATCTGCATTCAACTTCCACACAGAAAGCTTCCCATTTACTACCCTCAAATAAAAGTTTAGTAAATGTCAGTTTTCCTTATGTAAAGATCTTTCTTTACAAAACCCAATAAACCCCTCTTTCTCTCCCTTTTGATTCATAGAGATTTTAATCTGATAATAGAGCTCAGCAAGTATTCACTTTAATAAGTATTGAACGTAAAACACAGAAACTTTCATTGTTAGGATATTCCTAAATCCTTTGACTGAGCAGATCCTAATACTAAAAGCATTCTCAAAGGAAACTGGAAAAGACACAATCCCATTATTACATTATTTTCTTGGCATTGAAAAAAAATTCCATGACCCACTTTATTAATAGTTTTCCTAGTCAAGCTTATAATGATTTCTGGCTTCTGCCCTTGGGTGCTTTCCAAGGGATTTAGAGGCATATATCACCTTGACTGATATGTGATATAACTATTTAGTACAGCTATGAAATTAACTGTTCACCTTTTAGCCTGGGGCTTAATGGAATTGAGACTGGATATCATGGGCATTACTTAATAACTCACACTCAATCCCTTCCCCTTACGAAGTTCAACACTTCAACAAATGCTGACCACTTGTTGCCTTTGCAAAGATACTCATATTTTAGCCTCACAGAAAAAAACACACTCTTCTTTATCACTTAGGAATTCCTTCCACAAGTATTTGTTTAGTACCTACTGTATGCCAGGTACGAAGACCACAATATGACTGTGAACTAAAAAAACTCATTCTTCATATTGGTTATAGTGAGAGTCTTCCTGGAAAATTGTGTAGCATTCACTTGGTTTCTATATAGACTTATCTACCACATTTAGCCAGTTCTCATTCATCTGGAATACTGAGCTATTGTTTTTAATCATCTGAAGTATTCACGTTTGATGTGGGAGAAAGATTGATGAAGTCCAAATAACACAGTTTGTTGTGAAGCTGTTGTTTTTGCTAGGTTGGGATTGAACCCAGGGCCTAGTGTGTGCTAGACAAGTGCTTTACCAGTGAGCTACATCCCCAAGCCCTTGTGAAGATACTGTATCACACGTAGAACCATATTCCTAGATAATCTAAATTTATTAAGCAGCATTGAATTCAGCGTTAATATTGTGGCATTTTGGAACCATCATCGTGTTTCTTGACTTTGCCTCATTGTTTCTCATGAATTGGAGGTGGAAGGGAGGTGGGAGAGAATTAAGAAAGTTAGCAACTTTGTTGGAAGGTATCAAAAGCATTTTTTGCCATGTGTCCCCACAGTACTTCACACATAAATCTATATGTTGCATATTATTTTCTATAACCTGCCTTTTCCATTCCAATTTCTAATTCCTACCCTGTAATTTCTAAGTACACATAATTACTACTTCAGGTGTTAAATTCTACATTCGCAAGTATCTACACCCCAGCCCACCAAAACAAAAGACAGCTAGCTAAATACAATTACCACATTATAAAATGTGCGATTTTAGCAATAGTCATGGTCTAAGACTATTTAAACACAGACACTCTTCCTCAAGGAGCTGAATTAAAAGATCTAATGGTGAAATCTAGCTTTTCTTTCAATAATAGTAATTTCACATTATGTCTTTAATAAATGGTCAATCTCCTAAAGTTAGGAAACAGGAAATAACTGTAACAAAGATAGTAATGGTTACTGTGTGACTATTCACAACCTTTCTCTGTTCTTGTAGAGAGGATTCCATATCGTTCTGGTTCTCAGTTCAATGTTCATTTGTTTAATCAGTGGATAAACAGTTTTCCACTACAACCAAGCATTTTTCTAAGTATTAAGATGTTGACCAAGTTCCCTGAGAGACTCACCTTCCCCTGGGAAGGCCGAGAAGCCCTCCTAGTGGTCTCCAGGTAACATTTTGTTATAAAAATCATTTTTAAAAGTCGAGATTTAGCAAATTCTATAAATGAGAATAATGATGGAAAGGCTATTGTGGTGGAATGACATGGTGAACTCGAGCAGCAACGCCCAACTGTGCTGCGTTGGTGGGTTCTGGGCACAGAGGATCCACTTGAGCATTGTTGCCAACACAACACAAAGGGGAACAGGAGCAGAAGGTGGCAGCAGCCTGTTTCCCAGGAGAAGCTCTATTGGGGCTGATTCTCCCAAAGGGAACTTGGCTATTCTCATTGCAGAAGGAGCTCAGGGCTTTGCTGACTACTGGGGTGACTACCATTTGCTTTGGGGGAGCTCTGGTCATCATCTCCGCTGGGGTCATCACATTCTGATTCCACTATAGATACCCTTTTTTTTTGGTGCCGGGAATTGAACGCAGGTTCTAGTGCTTGCAAGGCAAGCACACTAACCACTGAGCTAAATCCCCAGCTCCATCCAGTATAGATTTCTTAAGCCTTTTAGTGCAGGCACGGATGTACACAGGACAGCGCCGTGGGCTCCCAGCCCTTGATTGGATCTTTCGGATCTCCAGTGCATAGATAGATATTTTGCACTCTTTCTGCACTTGGCTTGTGAGTGTGAATGTTGTGATGTGTAAGTCGCCTATATTAAATCTGCTCTCTTGCAAACCATTGACTCTAGAAAAGTAACTAAGACACATAGTATCTGTCTTCATAAAAAAAACTATGTAGAGGAGACCAGCCAATTATATTTTGGAAGGGAATTTAGAGTAGTTTCATCTGATGGTCAGCCTTCACTATTTCTGTATAGCTGGCATCCATTCTTATTGGTTGGAAACTATACCACAGCAGTTATTAAGTCCAAATACTATGCTGAAAATGCTTTTCAATTTTTTAATTAAAATGCCCTTTGATCTAACAATTCTACTCATGAGTATATCCTACAGATGTATGTATAAGAAATATAATATAGCAAAGATTTGGAAATTATCCAAAGGCCCATTAACGGAGGACTGATTAAATACAACCATAAAACCAACTATCGTGCAGTTTTTTAAAAGTATGAGACAACTCTGTGCATAATGATACTCTTCAGAAATGTTACGGGTGAGAATTTAGGTCAGTGGTAGAGCGCTTGCCTAGCAAGTACAAGGCCCTGAGTTTGATCCCCATAACCCCCTCTCCCCAAAAAAAGCACTGGTAAAAATGAATCAAGATGGAGAACACTGTGCAGCATGCTACCATTTATATATGTGTATGTGTGAGTACATGCATAAGTGTATGTAGACATACATACATACACAGGTTATATACATATGTGTACATTTGCAAATGCATTGAAAGTGTCTACAAAGTTATACGAGAAGCAGGCAACTGACTATGGAGTTGTCTGAACAGCAGCCACTCTCTGCGCGTGAAACTATTCTCCAGGACTCCTGAGCCAAGAGCAGGCTCATCGCATCACTTGTTACTTTCTACTCACAAACACATAGAAAAGGCTGGAACGTGTTGGCCTTTTGTCTTCAGAGAATCCAGAATTCCTTTCGAAGGCACCAAGATAGATACGTGTAATGGTTTTTTAAAAAAGAAGCTTAATTCAATTATTTTAAGGGCAATGTCTTTGATTTTTCACTCTACTCACTGTCAACTGCTGTTGCTTATTGACATAAGTACAAACAGATTATTTTCAAAGACTCACAGAAGATTTTTAATCTATAATAAATAGAGAAAAGTTTGCATCACAAGAAAAGAAATGAAACTTTGTGTCAAGATGAATTTAGCAACATTAAATTTCCTGCAGATTTAAATCAATGCAGATAGCACTAAATAAAACAAAACAAAACAAAAAAATACAAGGGAAGATTCAGAAACATTGATCATGGTCAAAATACGCCCCAACACTGTTAGGAGGTTTACTTCAGTAATATCTGTGGCCATTGACTAGATCAATGAAACTCATTCTTTCAAGAACATCCAATTATCAGTTTACTGTAGAGTGAGCATTCTAATAAATCAGCATACTTTACATAGAATTAGACAAAGCCTACATGTAGGTTAATAACATGGCACAAAAAATCTAGAATGAGTTCCCAGTATGCCCAGAAAAATAGTCTTGTGATAAGTTATACCATTTAAGTTTGATTCAGAGACGAGAATATTTCAAGTATACCTTTATAGCGAGTAGTTTATAGCTAACAGTATTAATAGAGTTTGATTAAGCACTTAAGAGAACAGATCAATATACCTCTGTCATATTTACACAGTAAAAAAGCAGCATGTTCCGTGAGTGCAAACTAACACGAATCGAGGCACTATATTATTCAGAAAGTTAACAGCAACATTTGTCATAAGTATTTGGTCATTTCAGAGATGGGTCTTCCTAGTAGAATTCAACAGCTTAGATGCAATGAACTGAAAAATGAGTAAAGTAAGAGAACTATCAGAAACGAAATAAATCAGATCAGTTAATATTGGCTTCAGAATTTTTTTCCAAGAAATATACACCAATTATATGCAAAGAGGATTTGGTGGACAGTTAAGCAAGCTACAATAATAACAAATGGTTTAGGGTATTTTTGGCCTGTAGTGGTAGAAGAAAAATTCAAACATTGAATTAAATTTGCATTGAAACACCATGGGCTCCCTTGCAAGATGCATTAGGATTTATAATTTATTATTATAGGATGTGGCATTAAAATTGAAACGTAGTTTTTATTCAGTCATCCTGCTAGATATGGATGGCTAATATTGATTATTTACATTCCAAAGTAGACTGAAATACAGCATACTGACGAATTTATTTCAGGATGATCCATGGCAAGTATTTCCAAAAGAGGAACCAACTTTTAAAAATGGGCATGTAGAAGCCGATGGGAACCATCATCATTCCTCTAGGATCAGAGGGACAGACTGGAATGCTCCCAGGAGCAAAGAGGTTTGTGTCTGAGAACTTGAACTGATAGGCTTGGTCCCAAAAACCAGCCTTATAGCAAACTCCAACTGACTCGTGATTTCATCAAGTTTTAAATTTAGGAACTGAAGCCTCAGACAAGGAGCCAGAAAGGCCAAACTGCAACCCTGGCTTTGCCCTATATACATGAGGAATCTACTGTCGGGAAATGGGTGAAAAGGGAAACATTTGAATAGCTGTGCAATAGAGTGGACAGATTATGAACTCTGGACCCAAGAAATCTAGCTTCGGCTGCACTAACTATATTCCCGGTATCTTAGTCCATTTAGTATTTCTATAACAGAATACCACCAATTAGGTGATTTACAAAGAACAGAGATTCCTTTCCCATAATACTAGAGGCAGCAAATCCCAAGGTAAAGGGTCCCACATCAGGTGAGGACCTTATTTCTACATCAGAACATGATGGAAGGCAACACATGAGTAAGAGTGTGAGAACTTTTTTTAAATTTTATTTTAATGGTACATTTTAGATACACATAATGATAACATTCTTGATGGGGGATTTGTACCTGTACGTGATATATCTTGCTGCTTCTTTTTTTCTGTTCCCCTCCCCTGCCTTCACTCCCTCCTCCCTCCTTATTTACAAAAGCTTTGTTTCCATTTTATCCTTCTATTCCTTATTTCTCTTGTCCCTCCATTCCTTTCTCCCTCCCCCTCCCTTGTTTCCCTTCCCATTTGAACATTTTCTTCCCTTTCCCAATATAATACATTTCAGTCTCTACTTACACTTTCAGTTTCTCACACCAGAGAAACAATGCAATATTTAAACATGTGTGTCCAATTTATTTTACTTAAGAGTATGGTTTCAAGATATATCCATTTACCTAGGAATATCTCAAGATTATCGTTCTTTATGGCAGAGTAGTACTCCATTGTATAAAAAAAACCCCATATTTTCTTTATCCATTCCTCAGCTGATGGGCATTTGGGCTGTTTCCAAGATTTAGCTATTACAAACTGTGCTGCTGTAAACATGGGTGTGCATGTATCGCTGTGGTATGATGCTTTTAATTCTTTTGGGAAGATACCAAGAAGGGAAATAGCTGGGTAAAATAGAACCTCTAACCTAGTTTTTTGAGGAATCTCCACACTGATTTCCATAGAGTGTGAGAACTTTTAAACCCAATAGCTCTTCCATTTCTTAGGAGGCCACTATTTTCATCGCGAGGACTCCACCCTCATGACCTTGTCTAACCCTAATTATCTTCCAAAGTTACCACCTCCAAATAACTTCAACATGTAAACTGAGCATTAAGTGTCCAACAGACAAGTTTGGGGGAACAAATTCAAACCTGCCAAGCCTCAATATTCATTTTATTCATCTATAAAATGGAGATACCAATTCAACTTTTCTATTGTAATGTATGAGTACCTAGAACTCCAATAAATTGGAGAATCTAGAAAAAATAGATAGATTCGTAGATAAACACAAATTATTAAAACTTAACCAACAAGAGGGCTGGGGATTTAGCTCAGTGGTTAAAGTGCTTGCCTTGCACGCACAAGGACCCGAGTTCAATCCCCAGCACCAAAAAAAAAAAAAAAAAAAAAAAAAAAAAAAAAAAAAAAAAAAAAAAAAAAAAAAACAACAACAACAAAAAAACTTAACCAACAAGATATAAAGACCTCGAATAATCCAAAATTGGTAATGAAATTGAAGTAATAATAAAAAACCTACCAACTAAAAAAAGGCAAGGACTTGACGGATTCATCACTAAATTCTATAAACTTCAGAGCAGATTTAACACCAATACTCCTCTAACTCTTTAATGAAACTGAAAGCGAAGGAGTACTCCCAAAGTCATTCCGAGAAGCTAGCATTACCCTTATTGCAAAACCAGAAAAAGACCCAACCAAAAAATGAATTGTATCCATTAGGTTAATCTCCGTAATGAACACAGATGAAAAAATCCTCAATAAGATACCAACAAACAATACAAATGGTCAACAAAAAGTTCATACATCATAACCAAGTAAGCCTCATTCCAGGAATGCAAGGATAGTTCAACATATGCAAATCAATAAATGTAATACATCACATAAACAAAAACAAGTACAAAAATTATATGATCAGCTCAGTAGACACAGAAAAAGCCTCTGAATAAATCCAATATTCATTCATTATTAAAAAAAATCTTAAAGAAAATAGGTATAGAAGAAACTCAATCTGATAAAAGCCATTTAAGACCAACCTACTTGCCAACATCACATTAAAGGGGAAAAATTGAACTCTTTCCCCCTTTAAAATCGGGAACAAGACAAGATGTCCATTATCACCACTCTTGTTCAATGTAGTTCTCAAAATATTAGAAAGCGTAACCAGGCAAGAGAAAGAAATAAGAAGGATACATGTAGGAAATAAACAGGTCAAATTACCACTATTTGCAAGTGACAGGGGCCTTTACATAAAAGATTCCAAAAATTCCACCAAAAGACTCCTAGAATTAATAACCAAATTCAGTAGTGTAGCAAGATACAAAATCAACACACAAAAATCAATAGTGCACATGTATACCAATAATGAACTTGCTGAGAAGAAAATTAGGAAAATAATACCATTCACAATAGCATCAAGAAAAATAAAATACTTAGCAATTAACCTAACCAAGGAAGTAGAAGACCTTCTCTACACACTACTCCAAAAAAGGAGATCAAAGAAGACATCAGAAAATGGAAAGATATCCTCTCTTGTTGGAGGGGCAGAAACAATGCTGTCAATGTAGCCATACATCCAAACCTGATGTACAGATTTAATACAATCCCAACCAAAATACAAACAGCTGCCCTCACAGAACTAGAGAAAACAATCCTAAAATTTATATGAAACCAGAAGAGACAGAATAGGAAAAATAATCCTGGGCAACAAGAGCAAAGCAGGAGACATCATAATCCTGGGGTTTGGGTTGTATAATTTAGCCTCAGTGATAAAAACAAAGCAAAGCAAAACAAACAAACTACAACAAAAATCAGGATGGTACTTGCACAAAAACAGACATGAGGGTTAGTGGAGTAGAGCAGAGGATCTGAAATAACCCTAGACACATCCAGTCGTCTGATTTTTGACAAAGGGACCAAAAACATATGCGGGAGGACGAATAGCTTCTTTATCATATGGTACTGGGAAAACTGGCTATCCACACACAGAAGACTGAATCTAGACCCGTAACTCTCACCATGTGCTAAACTAAAATCAAAATGGATGAAAGATCTAAATGTCAAAACAGAAACAATCTGCTGGAATATAAAATAGGTAAAACTCTTGAAGACGTAAGCATAGGCAAGGACTTCCTAAACAGAACCCTAATTGCATGAAAAATAATACCAAGACTCAACAACTAGGATCATACCAAATTAAAAAGCTTCTGCATAGCAAAGGAAACAACCAACAGAGTGAATAGACAACTGACAAAATGGGAAAAAACAATTTTGCCAGCTATTCTGTAGACAGAGAACTAATGTCTAGAATGTATAAAGAACTCGAAAAATTTAGACCTCTCAAAATAAAAGGCCCAATCAAAAAATGGGCAATTTAAATACATATGACTCGGAAGAAGAAGTACAAATGGCCAAAAAATACATGAAAAAATATTCAAAAACATCTTTGGCCGCCAGAGAAATGCAAATTAAAACAACACAGATTCCATCGTACTATCATCATGAAATCAAATAATAACACATGCTACCAAGGCCGCAGGAGAAAAGGAACCCTTCTACAGTGTTGATGGGAATGCAAACTACTACAATTACCACGGAAATCCATATCGACACTTGATCTTAGCCAAAAGGTCGAGAAGCGAATGGAAATCCATATCAAGATTCCCCAAAAAACAAATTTGTAATTCCATTCAACCCAGTTATTACCCCTCTAGGCATTTTCCCCAAAGAATTAAGGCTATCATGTTACAGTGATACATACATACCCATGTTTATAGCAACACAATTCATAATAGCTAAATATTTGAAGTGGTCTATATGTCCATCAACAGATGGATGGATAAAGAAAATGTATTTACATACAATGGAGTACTACTCTGCCATAAAGAAGGATAAACTTGAATCATTTGTAGGAAAGTGGATGCATCCCGAGACTGTAATGTTAGGTGAAATAAATCAGACACACAAGCTTCAATATTGCTTGATGCCTCTTGTATGAAAAACTTGAAATTATAAATAAGTTAAAGACCAAAATAAAAGATAGATAATAGAAAACAGAGAGACAGATCTTTTGTAAAAGGGAAGGTGACCAAGAGATGGAGGTAGTGGGGAGACAGAAGAGGGAAAGGGGTGAAAAAAGAATTAAGATGTGCTATGTACATGTACTAACTCCGCATGAAGAATATAATCATTATGTATTACAAACACATACTAATAAAAAGTAAAATTTACAAAAAGAGAGTCCATGGACAATATCTTACCTATGATAGGTCTCAAAAATGGTTATTATTTATGTTGGTCCACATTTATTTTATATTATGATTCAGACGTCCTGGGCAAATATAGTTTTATTCATGAGGTACAGAGGACCCCTAAGTACTGTGCATAGTCTTAGCTGAGATGTTGTTGGCGGCTCCTGAATGTCATCGTCTTATTATTTATTCTACTGTCTTTAAATAGTCTTATAACAGGGGCTGGGGATGTAGCCCAATGGTAGAGGACTTGCCGGACCTGCTGCAGGCCCTGGGTTTGATTCCCATCACCACACACACTGTAGGAGAATTAAATATAGTTCAGTGTGTTTTGCAGTGTGATGGTTTCATAAATTGAAGCCAGTGATTCTCCTCCATAACTACTGTCAAGCATTCACAAATACGAATGCTTTCTCTCACACTGTACCAATTAAATCAAGATTTATGTGGACACATGCCGCATTTCAATGTCCGAACCACTGATCCATATAGTTTCTTTGGGCACATTTTTAGTCACTTTGGGTTAGCATGACTTAGACTCTCAAGAGGATGGGCACAGTAGTTACTCTAAAGTCTGGATTCTGTCACTAAGATTAGAAACAGGAATCATTGCTGGGCAAACCACCGACTCTATCCCCCACATTCACTACCCACGCTTGTTAAAGGTACATATTCCCTATGATGAATGTTATCACTATGTAAAGAGATTTCCAGTGTTCTCCAGTATCCAAACCCGATCTTCAAGACTATTCCTAATGGCATTCTCTCCTACTTTGGGCAATTAACCTCATGAAATAATTTTATAGGGAGAAGTCTGTGAATGTGAATTAAGGAATAAATTTAAGTGCATTTAATATTCACAAAACTTTATGCCCTATACAACATTTTAATACCAGCAATAGACGTCATGGCCAGAATCACAGCAACTGGAGCTCATGTCTATTGCATGTGTGTGTATGTGTATACACAAATAAGGATTTTGTCACATTTGCTCTCTATTCTGCTCCTCTGTCTCTTCTGGCATAGACAGGGCAGTGTGCTCTTTGTAGGTGCAATGTTAGCCGTACAATAAAACGAACTAAGAATGAGAATTAAAATTACAGGGCATCAGACTCTAGCAGTTATTCTGTCAAGCATTAGGGAAGAATGCAAATTATTAAAAACTCTGAACAATCAATTAAAATTGATCCTGGTTTGCTCGCCATTGATTCTCTGGCTGCATCTCGGACAAGGGCGAACGTCTTTCAGAGACAGTAGCTACAGAGTTCCACCCGCCCATATTCCTGGACTTTGTGGTATATTGAACTCCCTTTCTAAGTGGCAAGCGCTTTGAGCGAGATCATTTAAATGTGAGAAAAATTCTGATCTGAAGAACAAATGCAAGAAAAGGACATGTTTCCTGAGAGCCAGTATCCAACAATAGCCTAATCTCTTAGTAATCTATCACTACTATTCGTAGTTTAAGAGAAAATTAGAGCTGGTATTGCTAGTTGAGAAAGGTATAAGTTGGTGGGATCTCATATTTAGCTAGTTTAATGTATAACTGAACTGGGGTTGTCACTCTGGAAGAAGAGCCTGCTTCTGTTGTCAGTTTAGTCTCTCACCCTGGTGGCTCCTGCTCTTCAACTTACCTGCCACATCTCTAGCAGCCAAATTCCTCAAGGACCACCTTGCGTTACTGTCTTTTAGCCACCCCACTCTTCTGTGGCACTACAGTGACTCTCCTCAGGTTAGTGTCTGTGGAATATCTACTGTCATTCCCGCCCGTAAGCACTAAACTTCAGCTCTTCTTATGTTACTTAACATCGGGTTGTCAGATCATCCTTCCATTCAAATCCAGTAAGCCCGTGATTCTCAGCGTGGGATTTCTGGGCAAGCATCACCTGAAGACCTGATAGACATGCAAGTTCTTCTTGTCAGTCTTAGACCTAATGAACCAGAAACTCTGGAGACAAGGCCCAGCAACCTGTGCCTTAACAGGAAGTTCTGATGTTAAAATTTGAGCACCGCTACAGTGTAACACAATTTGCTCTGTGGTCTTTCTGTGGCCATCTATCTCTCTCCAGTCAAGTGTGAGTGCTGGGAAGGCCCCACAAGCACTACTCCTAATCTTAGATGTTGTGGGCAGTTCCTCAGCATCATAGCCTCATAATAGTTTGGCTACTGTTGTCACACTGGCAACTTGTACTTGGCGCAGAAGATCAATGGCAAATCAACACTACATTCTTGTTATTGTTTGGGCCTTAAATGTATGCCGAAGCCCATGTCTTGTGTTGAAAGCTTGATCCCAGCAGATGGTGCTACTGGAGGGCATAGAAAATCTAAGAGATGGGGTCTGGCTGGAGGAAGTGCTCACTGAGAACGTATCTTTGAAAGGTAAAGTTTGTCCTCAGACCCTCGCACGTTCTTGCTTTCTCTATCACTCTATCGTTGCCTGTTCCCCATGCGGTGAGCTGAGCTGTTCACTCCACCCCAGATTCTCTGCTGCGATGTTGAGCCTTACCACAGGCCCAGAAGCAACAGTCAAGTGATGATGGACTGAAACCACAAGCCAAGATAAACCTTTCCTCCTGTAGGTCGTTTATCTCAGGAACAGCAATGACATGGAACACAATTCCTCTACCTTTGCTCCAAGGGTCATTTCACACTTCTGGGTATAGATTTGTCTTTGTCTGTTGGGCATCATTTGTCAGAGAATGGATGACAGATGCTTGCTGAATGAGCACTCGTGGAGAGCTGACGCTGTTTGGTTGTACAGCAGATGGAAAGTTTGGGTCATTAGTTGGAGTATCCAGATAATACTCTTTAAAACTTTTCTTGAAGAGTGCAAAATATAGAGGTGAAAGAGCTGGCCCGCATGTGGGAGGCAGCACAGGTCTTTGCCCTACTCCACGCTGAGCCATCTGAGATGTGCCAGGATTCAACTCTGCTCGCACCAAAGGATGCTTGTGTTAACTGAGATCAGCTGTCCCTGACAGGCAGCCGGTGTGTCACGATTGACGTGAAGGCAGGAGTTATGTCACTTCTGTTTCCTTATTGACCATCTTCCTCAGAGTAAGGGTAACAGTCAAAAACCACTAAGCCACTTGAGTCTTTCTAATTTCCCTTCTTAGACTGAAGCCTGAAGAAATTATCCTCAATGTGAACAACGGTTTATACTTTTAAACACTGTGACGAGCATAATCATCAGACAGCAGAAGAATGATTTCATAAATTTTGCTGTTTCTGCATGAGCATTAACATTATAAAGAATCTTTAATGATATGGACTTAAAATGCTTAAGCACAGTGACCAGTGACAAATAGCCAGATATAAAAACTATATGCAATACAATTTCAACCAACCATATTTTGAATTATATAAATTTATTTTTATATTTAGAAATATCCTAGAAAGAAATCATTAAAATATTAATAGTGTTATCACAGTTGTTCAGAGAGAGAAAGACTTTATTATTTTCTTTTCACTTCATGTCTCATCTATATTTTATAATATGAGCATTTATTACATTTAAATCCAGAATTAAAACCTTAGGAGGGAGAAAATGTGAGCATTTATCTTTATATTGGTAATTTCTTAAATTCCTTTACTCACAAGGAAATAAGGCAAATGGATTTAGCAACTTAATCTGGGGCTAGGTTTTAATGATATTTACTACACTCCAATGCAAACAGGGAGGATGACTCTTCAGTTTCCCAGGATGCTTTAACCAAACCCTCCCACTTCCCAGGTTAGGTAAGTGTCCTTAAACTCTGAACTCTGCAATCTGCGGTATGCATTCCTCACAATGTTCTGAAATACTTCTTTCCCTGTCTACTATGGCTTAGACCTTGAGTGTCCCCCAAGTCCCATGTGTTAGAGGTTTGGTCCACAGCTTTCCCTATTGAGAGTTGGTAAAAAATCCTAAGAGGTGGGACCTAGTAGAAGTTCTTCGGGTTATTAGAAAAATGCCCTTGAAGAAGATAGTGAGACCTGATCCCTTCCTTTTCCCTCTTCTTTTCACTTCCTGGCTATGAGGTAAGAGGTTTTCCTGTACCATGTGTTTCTACCACGATGTGCTGCCTCACTCTATGTCCAGACACAGTAGGACCAACCACTCATGGAAGGAAACATCCAAAACTGTGAACCAAAATTAACTTTTTCTCTTTATAAATTGATTATCTCAAGCATATTTTTACAGTAGTAGCAAGCTGGTTCATGCAATGTCTAAATGCTCCCTTTACACTTACATTCTTCAGGATACTCTGATGAGACCAAAATGTTGACAAAATCCAGAACTGACAATGATGGTGGGGAAATGAACACTAAAATCAAACACAGATTCCTCAGTTACCTGTTATTGTGGAAAACAGAGAATGAGGGTTTAGGGATTTAGCTCACTGGTAGAGCACATGCCTAGAAAGCACAAGGCAGCTAAGAAAAAGAGAGAAAGAAAGAAAGAAAGAAAGAAAGAAAGAAAGAAAGAAAGAAAGAAAGAAAGAAAGAAAGAAAGAAAGAAAGAAGGAAAGAAAACAGAGAATGAGAAATTAAGGGATAAATTTTAGAACATACAACTTTTAAAAGCAAAGAAAGAAAATATAGCAGGAGGACAGGACCATTTAGAAGGGAGATTGCCAAACTAGCTCAGGACAGCCCCAAGAGGTAGGGGTGCTCACAGACAGGGTGAGGTGTGTGACAGGGGTCCAGACACAGCCTACTCTTCTTCACAGTACTACAAAGTGAGTAGAGATTGCGTTTTTCCTAATTTCTTCATCAGAATGTTACCAAGAGCCTGAATCATGTGCAAAATACAGAAGCTTGGATATGGTGGAAGATTAAGAATGTAATGAATCACAAAGCACCTCAGGAGGCTAATCCCACCTTTGAGTCTCTCGGTGGTGAATGCTGCCCTAGGACAGCAATATTGAGAAGAAGGAGCAGTCCGTAGGCAAAGACTATGGAGCCACTTGATTCCATCTTATGGAGTTCAGAGTGCATGCCTATTTTTTTTTTTTTTTTTGTGCTTGCACGGCAAGCACTCTAACCACTGAGCTAAATCCCCAGCCCCTAAAGTGCATGCCTTTTTAACTGGCATAGTTCCCAAGTCCTCATTTAATTATCACCACAGATCTTATATTATTTATATAATAATATAAATTTATTATATTATCTTATAATATATCTTATAATATTATCTTATAATATTATCTTAAATTTATTATATTATCTTATGATATTTATGTGTGATTTTATTCCCCTAGGTTTTCCCATATGCCCCATTGGAATATTTCTTTTTATTTGGGCAGCTTCATAAACTTGCTCTTTTTCTCTTTGATTATATTCCAGTCTGCCCTTCATCTCATGCATAAAAGTAATGTGGAAACCATAAATTCATCCTATCCATGTTTTTAAAATGAATTTAAAAATTCATTTTTAAATGAATTCTGAGTGAAATCACTAATTCTGAGTGAAAACTGGAGGTAATAACCATCAGCATAAGTTGCTTCCTGATAGATATTGCTGGTTTCTTCTGTGGTTTGTTTTCTGTAATACTCTGTAGTATGTTAGGAAATATTACTTATCAATAGCAATATCAGTTCCCTCTGGGAATTGCCACACTGCATGGAGGCAGAGAGTACCTTGATAGTTCCTGTTAGCAGTAAGAAGTAAGTCTTCAGAAGAATAACTAGGAAGAAGAAAATCAGATTAAATAATTAGTGTCAATTAGCTCCAGCAAAATCATTCTCTAAACAATTGGTCTCCAGTGCCCTGCTTAATTATGTGAGGCTTCCGTGGTCCTTACCAAGCCTGATTTGATTCATGTCGATTCTTGGGTTTCCCAGAGGTATAATTAATTATTGTCTTGTAAATAAACCTTGGCAATTAATGGTGGCAGAAAACAATATAGCACCTTTAAAAAAGAGTATTCAAGGAAAGGACCTTCACTATGTAAATGACCTTGGCGGTATTTTTCAGAGACCTATCATATAGTTAGAATAAATTACTGAAGTTGTGACTGAAAATTGACAAGTGAAACATCCTCCCCATTTATATGCCAGGAAAGAAAACACTTTACATTTCGTTGCTTTTGAAAATGTGATATTCACATGCCTGTAATCACAGCACTAGGGAGGCTGAGGCAGGAGGATCACTGTCAGTCCAAGGCCAGCCTGGACTACAAAGTGAGACTCTGTCCAAAAAGAAAAAAAAAGGGGGGGTAATAACTAGACATCATTCTAATTTGGTCTTGGACTTAATTAAAATACATTTTAAACACCCAATTTAATAATCAAATAGTTTACTTTGAGGATATTATCAATAATATATTCATAACCTATTTTTTAAAAAGACTGAAACTAAAATAGCATTCAATCATGAAGGTATGATTTAAAAGTCAGCATCTGATCATACCAGCCCTTAATGGTACCCCAGTCTCCTCCCAATAATGGTAGATGCCGGAAAGGTTGTCAGTCCCAACAAACTTAGCTTGATATTTGGTACATCAGTGATGATAGTTTCTTTCACACATGTATTTAGGTCTTATAAAATGTTCCCCTGACATTAATTGTTCTGCCTTGCAAAACATTATATTATCATATGGGAGTGTTTTGTTGTTTTGTTTTGTTTGTTGAGACAGGGTCTCACTATTGCTGTGCACTCCAGGCTGGCCTCGAACTCACAGTGATCCTGCTTCAGCTGCTCGTGGGAGTCTATTTTTAAACAAACGCTGAACGTTTCCAATTTGATTGGACATCGAACATACACAGCCAAACATTGGTAAGTTCCAAGCCGTGGTCATCAGTATACGATTGTCATACTGGGACATTGTAAGAAGCTTTAGGTCTCTGTCTAGATGCCAAATTGACACGCACACTCAGAGGATTCTAAATGAAGCACCGCATGGAACATACTGACTAGAAACCGGAAGCAAAAATTCGATTTTAAGATTGTACGCAACATGGCCCTACTTCCCTTGCCACATCCTCCCTGGCAACCAACACCGAGGTTATGGCTGAGATCTTGGCCTCTAGTTCACTGCATCCCATAAATCTTCTGTCACTAGAAGCGCCTACTTTTAAGTGAGAATGATAAAGGATGATTGTATTGAATTTCATGTATTAGATAGCAAATAAATAAATAAGGTTGGATGATAAATCACAGCTCTTTAGTCTTTCACATGGAAATATTTTATTTCTTTAATAAGTTGTCAAACTCCATTCAATAATAATAATAATATTAGCAAATTTAATTTTATAAAACAACTAATGAAAAAAACATTGAGTAAAAAGTAGAACCCTAAATCATAGCTCTTATACTTCTAGATAAGGACTTTATCATGTCTAGAAACATTAAAATCATTGGAAAATAAATCTCCAAAACATATAAACACAAGGCATTACATCATTTATCATGTCTGGTATATTTTCCCAAATGACATGGAAATGTTTTTCATAACAATTATTTTCAAATGTCATTCTGATACATAATGAGATTTCTAATAATGTACCTCAAGCCAGTTTTGCAGTTAAAATATCCCCAAACCTGATCAAATTTAAAAATTGATCCTATACGAAAAGAGACTATTGAGGAAACCATCAAGGGAGGAAAACACAGGAAGCATTTCTTGGAAATACGTGTTGTCAAAGTTATATTTTTACTGCAACACATAATCTAATAAGAGTATTAAAAATTAACATGGATGAGTTTATGACTTCGATTTTTTTCCATGTCGCAAGAGACTTTAAGAAAGATCTATATATATAAAGAGGAAGAACTTCCTAATAAATTTTATTATATGCAGTATGGGGGAGAATTCATTAAAAAGTCAAGACATATTTTTGGCTCCCAAACATTAAGTAATTTGCATGAATTGCTTAATGTGTCTGGTAAAAAGTAAATATTCATAATGTAAAAAGTATAGCAAAGGAAGTCAGAAGGCTGCTTCTGCACGGAACTCTGGGCCATCAGAGATACAACTTTAGGACTCAGGGTGTTGTGCACAGTCAAAGCAGACAGCAGGCCCAGTGACATGTTAAATTGCCCACATGATGTATAGCTTAATGAACCCCCTTGTGTTGATCACGCTTGGCATTAATCAAGAGCCATGAACAGATTCCCTTATTTTCTCAATGCTGCTCTGATAAACTGCAATTTCATTTAACCTTGGACAGCAACTTTAATAGCTTTCACGGGACCACTGTCGATACCTTCCTGGATATACAGTGATTAAACCGCAACCCGAGATGCATGTCATGAATTTTCTTCATTTGAAATTAGAGATTTTATTCTTAACAATTATTTGCATAAAATATGCTGAAAACACTGAGATGTGTGAAGATTTGCATTAATCCAAGTTCTAAATTTGCCATGCTGTTTTATAAAATATTATTGATATCATATACCTGTGTGTTTTATTAGTGTGTTTGTTTAATTTCTTTCAAATAATCTTGCCACACTAGACAGAAGCAACGTAAGAAGGAAATTTAGAGGTAAAGCCAAATTTGAAGCAAATCCCCTCAACTATTCTGTGCCAAGACACACCCTCCACACACTTGGGGACGAATAGACAGATCTTCCCACCACAGCCAGCTGGGAAGCGAATGACGCGTTCCCTTCATTAAAACTGCACATGTCATGGTCTCATTATGTGAATAAAGCTAAGTGCAGATCGCTAAATAAAACAAAGATGTCCAGTTTCTGTTTTCTTCCTTGAACTCAGATTTATTTGTTTGCTAAACCTAACGGATGGCCAGTCTATTTCCTAAATTTCAAGGATAAGAGCTGGATGAAAAACATGATTAGATCAGTATCTTTATATAAACATGATGGTCCGTAAAGCTAGGTGAGACACGTGTACCCAGTCAGTTCTCGTGCAATGAGAATTTTCAGGTGTAGAGTTTTGTCTTGAGAGTTCACAACATATCTGACTCTGTAGAGGGTAGAATTCAGAGGATGAGGTCAGCATCACCAAAGGAGCCATCATTTATTTAATGCCAGACTTTAATTTCTCCCTGCAAAAGAATATTAAGGAACCAAAAGGCACATAGTATGAACAGGACGGGGGGGGGGGCAAGAAAGGTAGAAAAGTATTTATATGACTGCAGAGCACATATAGTCCTCTAGTTTGAGAAAATATGCGTATCAGTGCACTGTGCCAAGTATTTTCACAATTTGGAAATTGCTGTTAACTTCTACAAATTGTGCTCCAGGGGTTCACATTAGGAAATTTTTAATAAGGTACCTCAGATTAGATATAATCTTAAGAACCATCTTATTTTTCTTTAATAAATTTTCCCCTTTTAATGCCACTTAAAGAATTTGGTTATTTGGGCCCAGTAAAATTTAGTGAAAGGCACCAAATAGGAAGCTAGACCCCTAGATCCTGAACTTAGTTTACCTCTGACTACTTGTGTGGCCCTGGCAAGTCACTCTCCTTCCACTGGTAGAGTTAACCTCTTTGGGACTACCAACCTAGAAAGTAAGGGAATTTGATTTTTTATCTTTGAACATTTTATGGGATTAGTATTCTAGGATCTATGTGTGTGTAACTTCAGCGAATTCCTTCGGTTTTGGTCTGGCGTTGAATTTCTCTAATGTGAAGGAGATAGTGACCTTAACAGAGTTCTAACCTCCCACTGGGGTCATAAGTGACTTCCACTCTTCAGTATTTGATCTCAAGCATATGTTCATTTGTACCTCTGTTCAAGGCTGTTGGCTGGTTGGCAATATTTTAGAAGAGTGCAAAGAACTGGATTTAATTATCAATTGCTTCTAAAGCTCAGCTGTTGTCCTGAAGAGAGATTATTTTTCTCATTCTTTCTGCGAAACGAAGGAAGCCTAGAACTGGGCAAATGGCCTTTTGAGTGCTTTTCTTTCTTTTCATTCTGTGCCTCGAATTCCTGTTCTGCTAAATAGAAAGTGTAGCACTGGTGGAAGTTTTTATTAGGGAGATTGAGTCATTCTGCTGTGGGTCAAAGTGCCAGTCAGATTCTAGTAAGAATTGCTTTTAGTGCAGAAACTCCTGAGTCTGACATTGTGAAATAGTGCCCATGCAAACAGGCAGCAGGGGTGACATGCACTTGGAAGCCAATCAGGGTGGCGCACGAAAGCCAAATAGTGGCTTTGCAGAGCACAGGCAAAGAGCCTATGATGGACCGGTCAGGTTCATGAGTTGGCCTGGTCAAGGGATCCAACATTCCGGGCATTCATCCATAACCTTGAATATGCCAAGTTTTCCCTGCTGTGGGGTCATTGCACACGCTATTCTCTCTGCCTGAATTGCTCTTTTCCTCTTTCTTGAGCCAATTAAATCCTTCTCAATTTTCAGATCTCTGCTGCAATGTCGTGTCTCCAAAGAGGACAGTCCTGACAGTCCCCACCCAGCCCCCACACCAAACCCCCATCAAATATAAATTACCTTACGAAACAAGTAAGATACATTTTAAAGAGACAAACTGGTGAAGTGTTCTCCTGGAGCCCATGTAATGATCTGAACGGGGTATTAGATACTATCATCCATGAAATAAAGGAATTAATTTACAAAGACCTAATATTAAACCAGCTGAGTAAATAAGTACAGATTTCACACACAGGGATAGTCAGTGGAAGGTGAGAATTAGTCCTGCTTTTTATTAATGTTACCAAAAGTCAAATATTAGCATCTTTTGTGTTACAACAGTGATGGCGAGCCTTTTAGAGATGAGTGTCCAAACTGCAACCCCAAACCTACTTATTTGTCGCAAAGTGCCAACACTGCAATAAAACCTGAATACTGAGGTTTTAGCTTAGAAAAAACAACTCATACATTAACATCTTTTGTCTTAAAAGAAAACAACACTCATGCCATGGGTTTCGTCACCATTGTGTGACAGGAATACATTTTGCTCTCATTGTTAAAACAAAACAAAAACAAAAACTTTCCAATATAGATGATCGAGTTGACACATCAATTTTATTCAGAGTAGGGTTTTCTGTTTAACTCCAATATTTAAAATATTTAGTAAATATTTTACCCCATTTTACTTGAACTGTAATTTCTGGTTTTAGTTGGGGTCTACCAAGCAGCATGTTATAATACATAATGCTCTAAAATATGGATGTTTCTACAAGAACTGAAGAGGTAAAATATTAATGGTGCCAAGATAGAAAAATAAAGAGGTTTTCCAATACAAAACTTAGATGCTTTGTCTCTAGTAACAGGAGCAGACGAGGTTTTTTCCGCAAAGACAAAACCCCAAAAATCTGCCCTAACTAAAAAATCAAGAAAATTAAAGGAAGATTTTTAAAGTCCAAAATAACAGTAAAATACATAATTAAACAAGGTAACCTGAAGTTTAAATCCTATTGCTGGAGGAAACCATGATCTATAA
Source organism: Hystrix cristata (assembly GCA_004026905.1). Lineage (NCBI taxonomy): Eukaryota > Metazoa > Chordata > Mammalia > Rodentia > Hystricidae > Hystrix > Hystrix cristata. Next base: position 64,104 of record PVJO010005233.1, read on the forward strand.
AACAGTAACAACATTGTCTACCTTCTGAGTTTAATAAAAATTAGTCTTTACTGAGTATTTCCAAGGTGTTAGGAACTGTGCTATAGGACCATTATAGTTAATATTTGGTTTCATCTCCATTAAAAGTTTACGATGTAGTTACTGTGTGGTATGGAGGTATACCATTCTTGTTTTTACAGATGAAGCAAAGAGACTGCCCTAAGATGTACTCTTAATAAGTTTGTGAGTGAAGTTTTCTTCCAGGCCCATGTTTCCAAAGGCAGGGTGCTGAATCAAAATAAATCACCCGTCATCTTCATCCCACTGTGAGGAAGGAGCGCTAGGGGAAAGAAAAGCAAACAATCTGGATGTCTATGTAAAGTGTCACATATTATATTTAGTGAAGTACAAATCATGCCAAGTTGCCTCATAACTAAAATCAACATGACACAGTTTAGAAGGCGAAACAGCAGATCCCAAGAGCTAAAACATAGAACTTCTATTCTCACCCTACTGGTGTATGAATTAAACTTGAAGGGCTTGGTTCTCTGCTTGTGCCTAAGTTTTTCCATTTGCCTCAGAGGAAAAGTTATAAATATCTCTCTTTGCCTTGCAGGAAAGATGTAAAAATTAGTACTGTCTTGGCTGGGCATGGTGGCACACTCCTGTAATCCTAGAACTTGGGAGGCTGAGGCAGTAGGATCACCTTGAGTCCAAGGCCAGACTGGGTTATACAGTGAGCTCAAGCCCAGCCTGAACTACAGGTCGAGACCCTGCCTTAAAAAAAAAAAAAAAGAAAAAAAAATTAGTACCATCTGAAAAGGTTTTCATTTCTCTAAAGAAAGATAATATAAAATGCTACATATTTGTATCCCAAGCAAGCAAAAGGAGTAGCAACAGAAACTCGTTTTACAGAATTAAGATTGTCACTGCCTCGTAACATGCTTAATTAAGAACTAAAACTTAAAGGACAAAATTCATAATCCATCAGTAAGAATTGTTCATGGAGGGTTAGCAAAGTTTAAATATCAACCATACCTACAAGAATTGGAAAGAAAAGCTATCTGCTGGTACCATTAAATATCTTCAGGATGTATTTTTTCTACTTCGATATTTATCCACTCTGGGAGGCTGAGGCAGGAGGATCACTAAGTTCCAGCCCAACCTGGACAACATAGGGACTTAGCGAGACTTTGTCTCAAAATAAAATTTCAAAAGGGCTGAGGATGTAGCTTAGTGGTAAATCTGGGTTCAATCCCTAGTATGATAAAAAATTTAAAAAAAAATTTAAGTCTCTTCAGGGATGGGGATGTAGCTCAGTGGTAGATAACTTGCCTAGCGTGCAAGGTCTGAGATTTGGTCTCTAGCACTGGAAAAAAAAAAGTCTATTAAGCTTTGAACTCTAAAGAAGAAATCCAAATCAAGTGTGTTCTTTGTTTAGGGATTTATCTTGCTTTTTCCTTCTGTGCCCATCATATCATTTTATTAAAAGTGGATTTTAAAAAGTTCTAGACTTAAGCCATTTTCAGCAGAGGTAAAAAACAAAAACAAAAACAAAAACTGCATTTCCTAGTTCATCATACAAGGTCTTTAGTTTAAACATAAACAAATAAATGACAGAAAGGCAAAGAAAACCTCCTGTCTGTCAAAATGAATGCATCACACACCTTTGAAAGGTGCAATAATTTGGCCTGGTCACTAGGGATCCACTTAGTGTCCTGGAAGAAGTCATTAAATAAATGGGCCCTTGTGCCCCAAAGAAGATAATAGAGCTGCCTTCTCAATAATAAAACATACCATTCACCCTGACAACATGGCAGTTAATCTCTAATCTGAAAAATAGGAGCTGCCAGCGTTGGCTGCATCGTTCCTTTCAAATATGCTGTTGACGACTCACAATTGTTTTTCAGCCAACTTACCTATATTCAGTTTTAAACTCTTCAGTGAGTTTAGATGAAATGGAAAATGTGAAGACGCAAGAGATCGGTCTTTTTGAGCCTCCGACTCCTGCCGCAGGACACTTTCCTGCCTTTACTCTTTACGTGCTTAATTTACTCTGCTGAAAGACTAGCAGCATTTCCTGGTTCGGGTCTTGGCTGGTGCAACTCTGCCAAGTAATTTAAGCTTTAGGGCTTCAGGAGGACGGGATGAGTTATTTGGTTTCTTTCAAATTTAAAATTATCACATGAGCCATATTTAATCTTGATGATTATCTCTGGACCAGTATTCCAGGTCCTTTTTGTGACTGAATTCTTCTCACTCCTCAGGCTCTTTCTCCAAGGAAGACTGTTGACCACCCACAAACATCCACTCCTCCACCCCACACAGAGAACAGGCAGAGAGTCACATACACTTAACTCTGAGACCAATCGCTCTGACCACTTTTCCTTCGTAGTAGTCATCAAAATCAGTAATCATCTTGCTTGCCTGTTTGCTTACTTATTTTCTCTCTCTCCTGCAAAAAGCGTAAGTTCTCTTATGCTGAGGATCTATCTGTCTTATCCACAGATGCGTCACTGGAGTCTGGCATACTGCATGGCTTGTAGAAGGCCCTCAGATCTGCATGAAACCACCCTGCACACACTATAAAAGCAAAGTTTATATCTTTTAGTCTACGAGAAATCCCTGTTAGCAACAGTCACGTGTGGATGTATGTTCGTATAAACAAAACATTACAATGAACATGTATTGAACATTTTCTATGTGACAGGTAGTAAGTAAATGTTCCAGATAAATGAATGAGTGAATTTCAATGCGTCACCAAAATCCAACGAACCCTACAGAATTCCTAAGACAAAGCTATAATCAAACAATGCTGCCTTAATTTAGGCTTAAATTTCTTAACACTCTGCCATTAATTATTACTTTTGTTTCCTTTCGATTACATTGTGGTATAAATATAAACAAAATTTAAATCAGTTGTGGTGGCACACACCTGTAATCCTAGCACTCGGGAAGCTGAGTCAGGAGGATCAATGCCAGTTCGAGGTCAGCCTGGCCTACACAGTGAGTTCAAGCCCTTCCTGAACTATGTAGCTAGACCCCCAAAAAAGAAGAGATGTAAACAAAACTTTACAAGATGTATAATTTTATATTTTATATTGGCTAATGGTTATATATTTTAAAGCTTAAAATCTATAGTCGTAACATTTTTAAATTCTCAAGAAAAAATTTAAATTAGGGATTTTCTCATGAATGAACAAACCAAAATAGCAGGAGACACAAAAAGAGTTTTGAAAATTATTTAGAAACTACTATAAAACCATCAGGATTATATAACTTTATATTCTGAGTTGTCCTTATGTAGAGGGGGAAAAAGGAAGAAATGCAACATAATGAATAGTAAAGCAGAAGGCGTTACCCAATTCATGGGCTTTTTCAGCCCGTTGCTAAATTGGTCGGTAGATGAACACACAGATTCACTGATTATGTGTTCCTTAAAACGTCATTAAAATATTTTCATTGCTATATATACATATATGCACATTTTGTAAAGAGAAGACACCTGGTTTTCTTACTTTTCATGCCATCCTTCACAGAAACAGATCTCTTTCTATCCTATTTTTGGTTCCAGTAAGGACACAGCTGTCTTTCATTAGAGATGTTTAACTTGCTCTGTATATGTGGAGTTTTACATGCTTAACAGAAGATTTTAATACAGTTTTAGCGCCTACTTGAGATAAATCAAACTCAAAGTGACAAATAAGCAAGTGTCTGCAAGAAGTGGGGGCTTGTCTGATTTAAAACTCTGAAAGACTTAGAAAGCTTTCAATCTCGGAGTGCACAAAATACACATTTTATTCCGCAAGGCATGATAGATTATCGTAGGGTTGTTCTTTTTTAAATTCACTAGATGCAGCTGAGAATAATCTAAAGCTATAATATATTAATAAAATTAGCCAAAGCTGGAGAAAGAAAAACTAGGAATATAAGTAGTATAATTTATCAACCTCTTCAGAAAGCTTACAGAAACATTTTCTAATCTTAATACCTTACCTGGTTCCCTGGTTTTAATTTTTCTCTTCTATTATGCTTAGTACCAAACCCTTTCTTCATACAGTCCAAACATTTTTCTGACTATCACACTGCATGATTGTGTATAAATTCAAAGCGGTTTAAAATCATGCAGGTGAAATGCTTTCACACATTTCACTTCACACACCTAACTTACTGCCACCCTACTGCTCGACGAAAAACATCGATTTGTTGCATTTTTGTCCTTCAACAGCTATATTTTCTTTTTCCTCCCCAGATTAATTACCTATAATAATATTTTGCCTTTCTAGTTGCACAGCTGTATTAGTTCCCCTACCATACCTGTTTTACTTTTTTTTTTTTTTTCAGCAGGACTGGGGACTGGATCTAGCACCTTCCCACTGAGCTACATCACTAGCCCTCTTTTTAATTTTTAACTTTGACACAAGCTCTCTCACTAAGTTACCCAGGCTGGGGTTGAACTGTCCATCCTCCTGCCTCAGCCTCTTAGAGTTCTGGGATTACAGGTACACATCATCACATCCAGTCTAATTTTTGTAGAAATAATCACTAGTGAGAAATTTTGCCTGACCTAATTTTTAAAAATCCAGTATTCGGCAGCTGAGAGTAAAATCATCAATAAATGCTTCAACCTCAGGGCTAAAGTTAGTTGGTGATATGTTTTATATCTAGATGTCCCCCTAAAGCCTTGTGGGGTCATAGGTGGGAGCCTTGGAAGAGACCAGGTTACGGAGCACTGTGGCTCACTCTGTTTGGAGGCGGGACTGGCAGGAAGGGGCGGGCCACACGAATGTAGCCTGGAAAGTTATACTTCCCTTCTGAGTTCCTCCCTTTGCTCGCTGCTTCCAGTCTGCCATGAGATGAGCAGCCCTTCCTCTGCTCCTGCCCTGTGCCATGCTGCTGTGCCTTGGAGTCGGCCAACTCTGGACTGAGAAGTGAGCAAAATAAACCTCTTCTCCCTTAAGCTGTGGGTGTCCGGTATTGTGTCTCGGCCTTGATGAAAGTGACTAAGACAGCTGGGAGCAGGATCTAACATACTGCATATTAATCACCAAAGGGAATGACATTCCTAAAATTCAGACACTCACAGACCCTTCTTTGGTAAGTGGGAAGGTCAGTATCCCCAGTAATAGGATCACTGCAAAGAACACCCCTATGTGAAGACAGGACTTCTGACAAAAGTGGACAACCTGAATCTAATCGTGAGGAAATAACCAAACACAAACGAATGGATGTTACACAAAACTGGTCTAGTCTTTTCAAAATGTCATAGAAAATAGAAAGATTGATGAGCTGGTACAGATTAAAGGTGACTAAAGAGAAACAAGAACTAAGCACAATATGTACTTCTGGATTGTCACCTAGGTAGGAAAAATAGGTTTTTTATTTGTTTGTTTGTCTGATTTATGTGTTTGTTTTCCTCTAAAGGATAATATTGGGACAACTGGAAATTTTTGAATATGAACTGCATATTAAGTAATTTGTCTTGATTTAATGTTTCTGGATTTGATAATTAAGTTGTTATTATACCTAAGAGTGCAAAGAATATGTATGCTATAAATATTTAGAGGTCATGGTGGTTAATCTTAGTTGTCAACCTTACTGAACTGAAAACTGGGTCGTGTGTGTGAGTGTGTGTGTGTGTGTGTGTGTGATTCCAGAGGCACTAGGCAGGCAGATCAGCAAATTAAGGGAGAAAGATCTCTCTGACTGTGGGTGGCACTGTCCAAATGGCTGAAGGATGAGGTAAGAAATGAGAGGAGAGAAACACACATATGCACACAAACTGGATTCTTCTTGAGCAGGTACAATTTTTGCTGTCACCTTCATCTGTGGACATCAAACTCCGGATTCTTCAGTCTTTCAACATGGACTCACACCAGAGCCTCTCTAGAAATTCCTCCTATAAATTACTTATGTATTAAAAATTCTTATAAATTATTATACATATATATTCATTCTATTGGTTCTGTTCCTTTAGAGAATCCTAATACAGAGGTGAAGAGTCATGCCAGCGGTTTATTCTCAAATAATTCATTATGTTAGGTAGGATAAGTAGTTAGACAGATCATACGTACATACATACATACATACATACGATAAAAATAAAGATACAAAGATGAAGCAAATGTAAGAAAATTCAGACATTTGGGGAATGTACGTGAAGTGTATATAGGTGTTTCTTATTCTATAAAGTTTTATATTGCTATTTTGTATGTTTGGAATTTTTCAAAACAAAAAATAAACACTTGTGCAAATCATGTTACAGAGACAAATATTCTTGAAGAATAAAAGAAAATCAAAGTAAAAAATGTGCACATTCTGTGGTTTAGAGGATTTGCTACCCTTCTTTCAACATTAAACTGTGTTGTCAATACTGAATTTTTTAAAATGTACTTGCTTTTGTGTAAGGGTCAAGAATTTCAATTTGTTCGTTGATATGTATGCTTATTGACCTAAATCAATGTACTTCTTAACTGCCAAAGTTTCTTATCTACTTTTGTGGTAATTAGACACTTAATGAGTGTACTTAAGTAGCTCACATTTGAACATCTGAGTCACTTTTCAAATGTGCTTTTTTCACTTACAGCTCAGCTTCAACTTATTCAATTTTTTTTCTTATGGAGTCTTCCAAAATAAGGTGTTTCAGTATAAAAAATAATGTTTGATTTTCATGTTATGTCTTTACAGAATCTTCACCCCCATCCATCCATTTCTCAGTCTCAATTCTGTGTGTGTATATGTGGAAACTTCAGAGAATTTTAATACTTTTATCCCCTGTCCATTTAGAAACAACTCACTGACATATTCCTGGGTCTGCTTCATTCTCCCATCCTTATTCTTCAATTTACCCTGAAAGTCCAAACTAACAAAAAACACCCTTAATAATTCCCGTTATTTACCCTTCTCTGCAAGGATACTATCATTTCTTTGCTAATTTTCCTGTGGTTCTTTATAAATTTTTTTACTTATGAAAAGCAAATGTTTTCTAGGAAAATCTTGTTTTCTTCTTTTTGAAGTCAATAAAGAATGGATGAGACATCTGTAAATGGAATCACAATATCCTCTTTCTCCAAGAGCTAATCATTATACTAAAATATTTTACTTGTTAGTAAGAAAAGAAAGACTTCAGTTTGATCCGATTTCATTACAATGACGGAAGGTGCCCTAAATAGCAACGGTCCTGTAGTTAAGAAATTAGGCAAACGAGCAGTAGTCCCCAAAGTAGCCTAATACTTTTCTACCAAACTCCAGCCTTCACATATGCTTCGTAAGAGGTTCTCTAATCCTTAACCACCCTGCAGTGTAAAAGTTTTCACATTACATTAAGCAGGTCATGCTCCCTAGATCCAAAAAAAAAAAAAAAAAGTTTTTTTTTAAAAAGTTGTTCTTAATTCTTGTAATTAGTACAAATTTTTTCAGTTTTAAAGGAGGTGACATAATACATGAGAAGCTACTAGGATAGTGCTTGCCACTTAAACAACATATCATAAATGTTAGACATTGTTTACTTTTGTTGTTTTCCACTGTTTGCCTACTCTCAGAAGCATTTTTCTTTCTATTTTCTTGCATTTTTGATAGCTCAGCCTTCATAAACATGTGCACAAATCTATGTAGTCCTGAGATTCAATACCTAATTTTGAGCTGCAATTTGGATATCCCATGTTTGTGTCAGTTAACTATAACCAATCACACCAAACATGTAATTTGAGCAAACTTCATGCTTTTTGTTAGCAGATTCTAGCATGCTCTATTTAATGTAAGCCCCGCGTTGTAGCTAAGCTCTAGCAGCCACAGATACATGAGGGAGCGCAGCTGAGACCAAGGAAATTCCACCCTGCAGAAACCAAATTTCCTAATCCAAATATACAAATGATTGTTTTAAGCTACCAAGTTTGGGGATGCGTTATTTTTCAGCAACAGATAAATGATAAAAACAAAAACAAACAAACAAAAAAAACTGGTACCTAGAAGTGGAGGGCTTCTAAATAAAAAAACAAAAACGTGGCATTTTGCCATTGGAATCAGGTTGCTAGAAGAAGCTGGGGAGACTGAAAAGCAACTGTGAAGGCTAGAAATAGTTGCAGGCATATCATTAGAAAGGCTGCAAAAGAAGTGAGGAAACCTTTGTAGCAGGCCAGAAAAATAGTGATCCAAGTTAGGTAGTTGAGGATCAACTGGTAAAACGTTACCTGTTTTCACTAATAAACATTCGCATTAGGCTAATGGGGATGGCATCACAGAAAGTTACACTTGTTAAATGGCTCATTTAGCTAGCTAAAATAAGGTGAGATGAGCTAAAGCTCAACTTGGAGGAAGAATAGAGAGGCCGTAACACAGTGGAAAGAAACTAAATTGTTTCTTATCGCCAATCTCCCTAGTTAGTAAAAATTGTCAAAATAAAAAAGTAGCTTCAGGGTAAAGATCAAGTCAAAGTGTGACTGTAGCTTCTTTTTTAAGAACTCTGAAAACTTTAAGGTTATGCATAGTAGACTCTCTCAGATAAGAAAATGGCTTTCAGGACTTGTAAATTTGTTTTCACTGGTGGGATGACACACCAAATTTTTTTTAAAAGTCTGTCAAAATAAGAACTGTGGATGGATGGGGCTTCTGGGGCATGGGGTGAAACTGAATCAACTTCACAGAAAGCTTTCAAAAAAGCACCACCATCTTGGTCTGAAATGATTATATCAGCTGAAAAGAAAAAGAGGTTCTGTGCCCCTAATCTTCTATAAGAATGGAGGCTGAAGAAAATATTTAATTGCATGTGCAGGCCATTTCTTACGTGAAAAGAAAGAAAGAAGGAAGGAAGGAAGGAAGGAAAAGAATGGAAGGAAGGAAGAAAAGGAATGAAAAAAGAAAAGGGAAGGAGAGGAGAGGAAGGGAAGGGAATCTCAGAGGGAAGAATTATGAACTATGAAAAACAGTAGACTAGGGTATCAAGCCCAGAGAACAGTAAAAACCGATAAACTGGGGAAATACTCCCAGGAAACAGAATCACAACCCAATCATGAAAATTTCCTCACCTCCGAGCCCAAGGATCTGGAAACACCTGCCGGGCTGGATATCAGGTTCTGTAAACCAGTGAAAGCCATGTGTCCCCCACAGCTCCCCTTCCAATGGTGGTGTCTCTCAGTGATCATGTTCCTGTCTTATTGAACTGTGTGGGATAAGAAATCTTCATAGTGCAGCTGTATTAAGAGAACTTGCATATGAAGAGTCACTTCCAGACACAAGTATTGAACAAGAGATATTAGACTTCAAAAAAAATTTTATTAGGGTATATTAATTGTACAGAGTAATGAGTTTCATTTGGCATCTTAGTACTTGTATGTAACATACTTTATTAACATCATTACCCTTTCCCCCACCGACCCTCTTCTCGATCTCTAATAATCTTCCCTCTACTTTCTTGTCAACTCTTTTTTCCCCTACATTCCCCATATGAGAAAAAACACACAATATTTCACTTTCTGAGTTTGGCTCATTTCACTGAACATTATGGTCTATAGTTCCGTCCATTTTCCTGCAAGTGACATGATCTTGTTCTTCTTTGTGGCTGAATAATATTTCACTGTGTATATGTACCGCATTTGCTTTATTGATTCCATCTGAAGAGGACCTAGGCTATTTCTTAGCTATTGTGAATTGCGCTGCAATAAACGTGGGTATGCAAGTGCCCCTAGAGTATGCTGTCATCTTAGGGAACATACTGAGGAGCCGCACAGCTGCATCAAATGGTAAGTGACACTGGACTTTGAACATGGCATGATGATTGCACGAAATTCGTGGGGGTTAGAAGGTAGAAAGTGTATTTTGCACTTAGGAAGGATATAAATTGTGCCAGAGGCCTTATGCGGTAAAATGTGACAGTAACAAACCCAAATTATTCACATCTGCCTGTACCTACCTACACCCTGTGTCTTTTCTCATTCTCTGAACTTGGCCATGTGACTTGTTTCAGCTAGCGAAACAAATGTAAAATAATATTAGTGGAACCATGAACCGTGCTCATACACGGAAACACCTGCTGGGCCAATCTTAGAGCCATCATATGAACAAACACAAGCCAGCCTGGGGATGATAACAGATACATGGTCTAGTCACCACAAGCCCCCAAATCCCCAAGTGTACCTAGTCAAGTTGATCATACTTAAATTGCCAACCAAAAAACAGCATGCTAAATAAGTAAGTAGAGGTTGTGGTAAGTTACTACATTTGTGCCGCACAGTAGCAGTGTTCTAGTTCATTAGCAAACTAAAGCCCACAGACCAAATCCAGCCTACTCTCTTATTTTTGCACAACCTACAAGATGAGAACTTTTTTTTTTTTTTTTGTATTTGAACATGATTGGGGGAAAAAAATCAAATACAGTATTTTGTGACATTTGAAACTCAAATCTCTGTGTCCATAAATAAAATTGATTTGAACACAGTCACGCCCATTTGTTTACGTATTATCTATTGCTGCTTTTGCACATCAATAGCTAAGTTAGATTGTCATGACAGAAAGTATTTTGCTGTAAAGCCAGAAATATTTACTACCTGGCCCTTCACAGAAAGAGCTTGATGATCTCTATTCTAGCTCTGGCTCATATTTGTTTACATGTGGACCAAAACAGCACCACCAAAGTTTGGCATGAAGAAGGAAAGCGGGTGTGCCCTGCCTTGGCAGTCCATGAGTAAGCATCAGGCCGCCATCCACACCCAGCTAGACTCCCATACATGAGCTCAGGGAAACTCTACCAGAAGAACAAGGGTGAGCCACTAATGAGCAAGGCCTCTCCAGCAGTGAGTGAAAAAGGTATAAAGTAACCTAAGAATCCTGCTAAGGGAATGTGAGTTGGGTTTGTCAGTAGCTTTCTCCCTCTGCTCACCATATTGCTATTGTGGCAACAGAAGTATCAGCAGAACTCTGGTTTAGCAATTAAGTATTTATCTACTGCAGGGAGGAAATTTCACTCTACATTAAAACAAGTGAGCAACCAAGATTTCTGAACTCTCTACAAATATTCTGCAAGCATAGACATGGTGAAAGGGAAGACAGCGGACTAGAAACAAATGACTAATATGACTTTTATGGGCTTACTTTCATTATTTCCATGGTAATGTCTTTGCTTACTCGTTTTCCCACGTGTTCTCTTTTTATCCTGACTCTTTCTTTTGATTGCCCCAAGAAAACAAAGCTGGTCATTGAAACTCATTAAACTTGAGTTAGACCAGCAAGGAGGAAGAAGGGAACCAGGATGTTTACCACCGGGTGCTCTTTGTCTCATTATACTCATCCATCCAATCTGTGACAATCCACTGTTTTAGATACGGAAATAAGAGCCAGCAAGAAAGGACAGGTAGACATAAAATGAGAAAAAAAAAAAAAAGACGAAGAGGAGAAAGGATAAAAAAACGGAAAGATCATAATCTTATTCTGACCTTTTTACACATGATTGGATATAAAATCTCGACTACCAGAAAGATGATAGAAATGTCATTCCCTACATTCCCAGTTTGGGGAACAAACTGGGCTCTATGAATACAAATAGAATTGCTGCAAATGAAGACCCAAGTCCTCACAGACTTTGAAGTGCACTGGCCAGGTAGGTCCCTGCAATGTCTTCTAATCGGAGGAAGAAGAGCAACAAGCTTCTGAGTGAAGTTGCTGTATTTGCCTTATTTGAAAATGAGGGGCTGGGGATTTAGCTCAGTGGTTAGAGTGTTCACCTAGTAAGCGCAAGGCCCTGAGTTCAATCCCTGGCACCCCCCCACTCCCCCCAAAAAAGAAACTCCTTGCTCATTTCCAATGGCGGATCAAGGTGGGAAGGTGAGGGAAGTGATCCACCTGCCACCTGCAATCAGGAGACACCCGAGGGACAGATTTAGTAACATAATAAAAATGAATACAAGTTTTTTATTTTCATCTTGCACAGAAGATTCTAAGTGATACCCATGACGAAATATTCCTTCCTACCACAGCAAGCCACTGAACTAGTCACTTTCTGGCTCATAGTACCCCACTGTTTATCTTGGCAAAACTCTAAAAGATTTCTGTTCATTTCATTCCCAGTCACACATTACAGCCAGCCTTCCACAGGCCCAGAACCCCAAACAAACACACATAAACTCTCCAAAGCACTGACCGGCAACCCAATATTCCTTGCAGTTTTGTGAGACAGCCAGAGGGAGGGGTCACATAAAGCGGACACACCAAAGTTTTACAAAACTTTCCTTCCTACCCCGATCTCTTTTATCTTTCTTTGAAATCGCTCATGTGCTTTTCCTTCTCTCCACCACCCGAGTTTTGCTCCCTGTTCTCTAACTCTGATCACCCTCACTTATTGCCTCTGTCCCTTTCCTTGAAGAAGTTTCACTAATTTGTACCTTTAACCAGTAGTCCCTTCCACAAATCAAAGTGGTAAAAATGTTCCTGGGATTATCTGGCCTCTTCGGAGAACCTAAAAAGGCAGAAGGAGGGGCGTGTCAGTGAGTAATAATGATTTAACGCAGCCAGTCAATAAAATGATAATGTGGGCCACTACATCTTGACATATGTGTAGGATAGACTCTAGCACCTATTTGACTGTATTACAGAAAATCACAAAAGTACTGAAGTGTGAATGGAAAGTATGTTCTAAGGCTATTTTTTAAAATTCACATTACAGGGCTGGGAATTTAGCTTAGTGGTTAGAGTGCTTGCCTTGCAAGCACAAGGCCCTGAGTTCGATTCCCAGCACCAAAAAAAAAAATAAAATAAAATAAAATTCACATTACACTTTCAACTGTAAAGATAACATATTTCGCCTTTGTTAGTTTAGGATGTCTGGTTTCCAGTTTTATAGCATTTATAATATCAGGGGGAAATTCCTGATAAATTAGAAGAAAAAAGACCAACATTTCAACACTATAGAGCCACCTAAAGTGATTTCCACGGAGTGTGTTTCTCTATAGTATTCCTCTTCATGAGAGTTGCTTATAGTGAAATTCTCCAATAGTGAAGTGGAATAAAAGGCTTAAATTGCTTCAGCACAATTCAGCAAGATTTCATGCTACTTACTGAAGTATACTTTTACCTACAAGCATGTGCTGCTAATGATGCACTCGTCGTACGCCATGTGAGTTAAAAGTGCTAATGCTGAAAGGCTCCCTCTCTGCTTTCCCAGAGAGCAAGAATGAGAAACCAAAGTAGATTCCCTTCCTGAAGGCTAAAACGACCAGAAAACTCTGCTGGATGATGTTTGGCTTCTCTTTGATTATGCTTTTCACAGCAGCGGAGGGGGGAGAAACACATTCGTCAGGTTTTCATTATTCCATGCTCTGTTTTCAAGATAGCCAAGCGTCACTTCTGGACCTGAGAAGATGGCATCTTCAGACATGTGCTGTCCTCTGCATACATGCTAAGCAGAATGCTCACAAGCACCATATACGCATAGCTGTACTATTTTACAATAGGCTGTAACAGCATCGGGTACAAGCGATCTTCCAGAAGATAAATTTAAGCCAGCCCCTCATTCTCTTACCCATGAAAGCTTTGAATGATACATTTTTCATCAGGGGGAAATGAGAAACAGCACTATTGCTCACACAATGAATGATACTATAGAAGGTCTTTGGTATTCAAAAACGCTGGTCTCCAAACTTTTTGAACAGCACACTCCATCAACGAAAAATGTTCAAACGTGAACTGTAAAGAGTTTCAAATATATTCGCTTTTAAATTCCTGTGTATACATGTCCTATCATATTAGATACCTCTAAGTGCAAAACTAGGAAAGTAGACAGAGTAAAATAATGAGGCACACAATATTTTTAATTGATGTGTAGGCAATAGTGTTTTTGTAGATACATAGTTTTCATTAAAAATATATTAATGAAATTAATAATGTTATGTTTTGATAATCTTACAAATTTTTGGTTTAGCACTTTGTGGCAGGATTGAAGATCTGCTTCTAAGTTGTTTCTTCCAAAATTATTTTTAAATAACACAATTTTTCACCAGCATATCCAAATCTCGTGTGAAGGAAGAGGGTCACTTCGCAACACTTACCAAATCATGAAGCGGGTTCCTTAATCTCACTGAAAACCATGAAGGTTTTTGGTGAAATTCAACCAACAAATTTCTGGTTTTTTTCTCTAATGTCCAACAGTTCTTAAAAAATTAATCATGAATGTGTTCAAGCTCATGGAAACTCTCAGTTTGAAAGATCTGAAAACAGATTATTAGCTTGTTTACAAGTATTTTGTAGGCAAAATAAACAATTTCTTGGATAACACATCTTTTTTTTTTTTTTGCAAAATGATGTAACAGTGGAAATACTTCCCATTATTTGGCTTAAAATGCCGATTTATTAAAAACAGGAATTCTCTCACTTATTGTGAAAACTGTCTTCATCTTATGAGTTCAGAATGAGTGAGCGTATGCGTGCATTCTACAAGGTAGCTTTTTACTGACAAGTACTTTCCTCAGAAAAGTCAGCCAACCCTCGTAGAACCTCGTATTTTATAAGAAAAAAAAAAACCACTATCTGTCTTTAAATTTGACAACTCCTCTAAGTGTTTTGTCTCAGAATGGCTCTCCATAAGGCATAACAGATTTTTGTGATCACTTCTTGTTTATTTAAAAAAAATTGGAAAGATTCTATTAAGATACCACATGATATTTCATAGATTCACTTAGGATGGTCATACATAATTTGTGACATTCTCAGAGAAGGGAATGTCAACCCACCTGTGTGAGAAGGTTCTCCCTTTTTTGTGGGTTGTTTTGTTTTTGAGATGGGTCTAGCTATGTAGGCCCAGTGGGTCTCTAACTTGGTATGCTCCTGCCTCCGTCTCCTGACAGCTGAGATTACACACATGTACCCTCGGGCTGAAGGGCCTCTTCATTCCATGGATCATATGCCCTGTGAGTAACATGAGCACTAATATACAGGATATTAATAACAGTTTTTATAGTTATTTGGAATAAGGAAACACACGAAGATGGAAGATTCGTTTATCAATATCACAGGTCTCCTTAGGTCCAAACTTCTCTGATATACATCCCAACGCACATTTTGATATACAGAACCTATACTGTGTATTAAAACCTATGGGGGATTGCTGGGGATCGAACTCAGGGCCTTGCACTTGCTAGGCAAGGATGTTACTCAGTTAAATCCCCAAACTTAAAATCTATGTTTATTTGTTCTTGACATTTTAGAAAAGGCCATCAAATATGAAGAGTAACAGCAGAATTTTCAGAAGAAACCAAGCTAATGAATCTTTTCATGAAGTATCACTTTTTCTTGTTTCTCCCCCTCGTTGAAAAGAGGAAAAGTAAGGGAAATGTCCTGAAATTATACAAAGGGCAAAAATGTAGATGTAACAAAATATGTACAGTTTTTTTTTAATGACGTAGCTGTTCCAGTGAGTATCGGTTCTCCTCCTCATGCAATTTATAACGAAATAGAAACTTGCCTACTTCTTAAAATAACTGGCATTAATAGAATTCTGTGCTTACCGAAACTGTCTTACCAATACCAAATTCCTATTTTTAAAGCATAGTAATAACCAAAAAGAGCTCTCAAACTGGGGTGATCAGAAGACACCTATATTAAAATTGTAGCTCTACTAATTACTCTAAGATTGAAGGCCAGGCAGTTTGCTTCCATATAAATCTGCATTTTGATCAGTGACGTGAAATAGTTTGGAACTCGATACTTAACATCTGACTAATTCTTATGTTTTAAAACTTTATAACTTATTATAAATAAATCTTCTTCCACTCTGATTTATGTATGAATATTCCAAACATAGTTTTACAACTAATATCTTTAGGAATTGAATGCAGTTACTGATGTATTTTGAGTTCCTTAAAGGACAGCTCTCTGAGTCAGTGTTCTTATTAGAAAAAGTCATAATGCTTTAAAAGTATGTTACTGGGGAGCAGTGCGTTGGTGCTAGCATAAAATAACACTTAAGTGTAGTAGGAGATTTGAAAATCATAGTCAAGGTAGAAGTTCCAGTGCATCTCAGCTGGAGCAACCAGCTTCAGCAGAAGAGTCATTTGGCTACATGTGGATTTTATACATCTGTCAACTAAATCAGAGCTCCAAATGAAAAATCTGGCACACAGGAACATTATGGGGATTTGTGAGTCCCCCTGGAGAATTTTGGGTCCATAAACCAATGAATAGATTACTATGACATATAAATGGAGTGTTTTCATCTGTGACAGCTATAATCTTGCTCTGGTACTTTTTGTGTCATGTTGCAGGAAACTATACTCCCTGTTCCCAGGCCAGCTGCAGAAAATGTTAAAAGATGAGTGACGATATTAAATATGGAAAAAATCTACAGGATAAAGACCTGAACCATGTTCGAGAAGTCCTAAATGTAATCTCTGTCAATACCACTAAATGTGACCACCAAGTTTGTCACAAATCTAGTTTTTTGAACAGAATTTTTTTTTTTTTTTTTTTTTTTTTTTTTTGGTGCTGGGGATCGAACTCGGGTCCTTGTGCTTGCAAGGCAAGCACTTTAACCACTGAGCTAAATCCTCAGCCCCTCAAATCTAGTTTTAATATATGTATTTACAATACAAATCGCTTCAACAGCCAAGATTTATTCAATCTTCCAGCAAACTGTGACATAGTAGGATTTACTGGTAAGGAAACAGACTCCCTGGGTGTTGCCCTTATCAAAAGTCACACAGATGATCCAGGTGTCCCTGAATTCAAACTAAAGTATTCTTTCCACTATGCCATAAAATATATTTATTCTTGGAAATGAGAAGAAAGTAATTCTTTAATAAGTTTTGGATTTCACTTACTCATTCACAAAATGCTTGTTTTTACATGGATGGATCAAAACATAACTATAAAAAGAGGAACTTATTTGTCTACAAAATTCCAAAAAGAGATGGCGAAAAAAAAAAAATGTGATGAAGCTCTCCTGGTGTGGTAGTGCAGGCAAAACAACACACGTCCCAAGCTTTGGGAACATCTTCTATGGAGGTTTTTGAGGTCTTTGTAAAAATCATTATGGACTAATTTGCATGAGAACAACAATGTATGCAAATGTCTGAAAAAAAATCACATATTTTATTATTCATGTTTTGGTATAGATCTACTGGAAAATAATACATTTAGCCATTGAGAAGCTCTGTATACAATTTTAAAGCTTAGTGAAATCAGGCTAGATTCTCTCCTTTTATTTGAGTGAATGAAATGCTCAGTGCTGTCCAGCTTCCACCTTGTCCAAACACCAGGGAGTGATCTGGCTTAAAAGCCGCGCAGTTTGCACCTCTGAGGAAAGAGAAAAGGTCATCATTCTGGTTAGACCACATTCGTGCCAGCTTCAGCCTCTTAAACTCCACACTGCCCAGTCCACCGATCTACCACTCTCTAGTTCTCTTCGTAGTGTGTTTGTAGTAACTGCAATTTTTGGTCATCCCATGAAAACCTCAGAGTAGGCAGCCACAACAGCCACGGCCTAAGAGAAGGTCAGAGCTGAATGGAGAATGTTGCATCTCAGCATCTAGAGATGATCTCATGCATTGCAGTGTTTAGCAAATGGTGAGGTCTCTCGTGAGAGTCCCTGCCAGTGTGCCAGTGTTTCTTGAAGTACGTGACATCTCTGCAAGTTCAAGCATTCAGAAAGAGCAGATTACTAGCATTATAAAGTATTTTTACATTTATAAAATACTACATCTTTCTGTAGATTCTACATTCTTGCCTGGAAATACTTCCATGGAGAGACAGTATAAGAAAAATCCATTTCTTTAAAAAGTTTGTTTTTAAGTCAACAATTGAAAATAAAATCTTCCCGTTAGATTTTATGATCTTGATTATAGTCGTTTGCCAATTTAACAATCACCCTGCTTAGCAATGTCATAGAGCCAACAGTAAGGTGTGTGTGGTATTCTCATCTTTCCCCGTCTCCATGCTAAATACCAAAACAACACATTTCCCAAGTTCATAGTCCGAACTTGGAACCAATTTTATTTTTAAATAATTATGAAATCACAAAAAGTTCCAAAAATAATACAGAGAAAGCCCATACACCTTTCACCCGTTTTCATCCTAAAAGATAGCATCTTACGTAACTGACACAATACTAAAATCAAAAAATTAACATTGGTACATTGTACAATCTTAGTCACATTTCATCAGTTTTGGCAGGCACTTGCGGATGTATGTGGATGTGTGTGTGTGTTTCTATAGAGGTACGTAACTACCAGTATGATCAACATACAGATCTGTATTGTTTTACTGTTATATCCATTCCCCCTCCTTCTCAACCCTGTCTCCTGGCAACTACCTATCTGTTCTCTATCTTTATAATTTGTCATTTGGAGAACATGATATAAATAGAATAATCATTATGTAACCTTTCAAGCATAATTTGCCCTGAGATCCATTCAACTTGTTACATGTGGATCAGTGCTTGATTCCTGTTTGTTGCTGAGTAGTAGTCTGTGGTACAGATGCAACAAAGTTTGTGTTTTTACTCATTCACACACACGCAAACATCTGGGTTGTGTCTAATTGTGCTTTGAACATGCTCCTGCCAAACTATTCCTAGAGTTGCACTATCATTTCACAGTTCTACCTGCAAAGTGTGAGTGATTCAGTGTTGTTGTGGTTTGTGTCTAGATGTCCTCCAAAGCCTCATGTGGTCATAGATGGGGCTTTTTCAGAAGAGATTGAGTCTAGAGTATGTGATGCTGGAATTAAGGGCATGTGATCACTAAATCAATCCACTGATTGCTTTGGCACCACCCTAATCCTGGCAGCCTGGACAAGATATAAGGGTCAGAAAGAGGCTTGCCTACCCCTTGCTCTCTTGCTTGCCTTGCTGCCTTTTGCCTGTCTGCCATGTCACCCTGCCTTGGATGCAGCCAAATGTGGACTGAAACCTCTACAAACTGTAAGCCAAATAAACCTTTCCCCCTTCCACTTTGGGTGTCACGTGTTTTGTCTCAGCAATGAGAAAAAAGCAACTATTTCAAGTGTCTTTCCATCTTTGACAGTATTTGGTGTTATCACAATTTTTTTCTTTTTAGCTATTATGATTCTAATTGGATTATTTGCTTCTTTTACTCTTGAAATTTGAGGATCTTTTATCAAATATATGGTTTGCAAATTTTTTTTCAGTCTGTAGTTTAAGTTTTCATCTTAATAGGATTTTTAATTGATCAAGAGTTACAACGATGAGAAGCCCAGCCTACTAATTTTTCTTTTATGGAATTTTGCTTTTGGCATCCTATCTGAGAACTTCTCATCTAGTCCTAGGTCCTGAAGTTTTCTCTTATTTTTTCTTCTAAAGCTTTACGCCATATACTATATTCCACGTACTAATGCTTTTACTATAATTCATATTCCATGTTCTTAGTGTCTCAGCAAAAAGAAATGATACAGTTGAACAATTATTGGAAAAAAGCTTAATAAAGGCATGAGTTACAAAGGTGTAGGAAGAGGGAAAGATAGACCAACATGTGAAAGCCCCATGGCAGGTAGAAACAGTGGGGCCACTCCTAGGCCTGTTGGGGCAAGAGGGACAGGAGGTACCGAGTGGCTACAGCTATAGTGAGAGCAGGCAATCTGGCAAGGAGGGAGCTAGGAGAAGACACAAATTCACTACGTCTTGGTACCAGAGACCAAAGGAGCTCGTTCACATAGTTTGCAAAGGACATGGTATCCAAAAAAGCCGCATTGAAGCAGGGCATGGTGGCAAGCTGGAGGGCTGAAGGGAAGGATTGCAAGTTGAAGCCCAGCCTGGGCAACTTAGTGACTTAGTAAGATCCTATCTCAAAATGTAAAATGTTTAAAAGGGTTGGGTATGTAGCTCAGTGAGAAGGCCCTCGGTTCAATCTCCAGTACTGGGGAAAAAAGCACTAGATTTTAGGGAAAGTAGTAGAAGTCCTACATTTAGACTGTATATTAGCTTTCTCATTGCTAGGACAAAATGCCTGACACATACAATTTAAAGGAGAGAATGGTTTATTTGACTCATAGTTTTAGCCATGGTCAGCTGCCTCCAAGGCAAGAGCATCTTTCAGAGGGCTCATTTCATGGCCAGAAGTGGAGTACAGGGAAGAGGTCAGTGGGAGAAAGACCCTTCAAAGACTCGCCCACAGTGACCTACCTCCTCCAACGGGCCCATTCAGCTGTGACAATCATTTATGTGTCCAGGAGTCTCAAAGTGACAATTACGATTAATGGGCACATATTGCTGAGGTACAAAAATAAATAAAAAGTAAGCAAGGAGAGAAATGTAAAATCAGATATTCTAGCATCAACTCATTAGATGTTTCTTATCGGATTAATGCTGCACGAATTTACTGCATTTAAAACAAACTATGTACAGTATGAAAAATACAATAGTATCAAAGCAGAACTCCAAACCCTGCTGAGCTACACATTACCCGCTATACTATTCTTCCCTCCAAGGGCGAGCGTCACCATACAGGGAGGTGTAATGGCATTGCCTTCCCCAGACTACTGGCACTTCCTGGTCTATCAAGCAGTAATTAACTGGGTTAGGAGAGCGGAGGAAGTTGGGAAGGAGTGAGAGCCGGTGGTTAGCAGATGGTTGGCATTTAGGCTTTGGGTCCATGTGGAACAGGGTCCTTGCCAGGGCAGGCTTTCTGTCCCCATGCTGGAGAGATGGAGAGTGTCAGAAAATCAGCAGCAGCACATCCTGAGAAACAACGGGCAATAGAGAAACGCAAGACTGTGACCCCGGACCACTGAAGAGTCTCAAGGTCACTCAGGGACACATGATTTTAGGTCACAGGTCTCAGAACAGTCCACAAGACTCTCTCCTGATCAGGACAGCGGCCCGCAGAAACCAGGGTTGGGCTTGTGACCCCATCTGAAGGGTGCAGCTGAGACTGTTACCACATCTGGAAGATCAGTGGCCTGAGCGCGTGGGACCCCCAGAAAAGCAAAGGTGGGATGTTAGCACAGAGTTAAGAAGAGTCACTTTGGATGGGAATCTTTTTACCCACTCATTCATTAAATATTTATCAGGTTCCTACTAAATGCCAGGCACTATGGTAGGTGCTGGGAATTCAGTGTTAAGGTCCAGCTTTCATGGAACTTATATTCTAGTAGGAAGCACCATCAAAGAAAATGAAAGATAATGGAGATAATTTCTAAATACTAATATATGCTGTAAAGAAAAAAAAAAACTCAGAGAGATTTGATAACAACCAGGAGTAAGAGACAAAAACGGATGCTACTGTAGTTGCAGAAAGATCTTTCTGAAAAGATGGTATTAGAGTTCAGACGCAATGATACATGAAGCAAATCATGCACAGGACAGTCTGGGAGAAAGGCAAACAGCTGATAGAAAGGACCTGGGCCAATAATGTTCCTGGCCCATTTAGGGAACAGAAAGGTGTGAGTCCAGAGTAAAGTGGCCCTGGAGGAAGTCATACAGCATAAAATGAGAAAAGGAAGAAGGTGTTGATAGAGTCTTTATCAAAGGACTTGAAGTGCTCCTAGTTCAATCTCAACCTTAGGAACTGATCAAGTCCATTATTCTTGCTAATAAAAGTTTTTTGAGACAGGGCCTTGCTATATAGTTGAGGCTGGCCTTGAACTCACTATGCAGCCCAGGCTGGCTTCCAATTCTTAGCGATCCTCCTGCCTCAGCCTCCAGAGTGCTGTGGTGTTAGAATTTTAAAGATTTTCCCCGTGGCTTCTTTAGTTGTAGGCGCCTAGTGAAATTCTCCTTGTCCCTACCCCAAAGTTCCACTGATGGGAGAGCTGTGTTTAACTTACTTCTTTACTGCTGTCTCAGTTCCTCAAAAATAATTTTGTAAGATATTAAAAAACCATAGATAGTCAAGAATCAGCTTCCATTAAAGTATTTGGCGGTATTCTTAAGGAAACTGTAGACAAATCACGCCCATCGTTAAAAAAAAATAAAGTCCTCGCCTCTACAATCCTCAATTACATGCATTTAGAATTTTGAATATTTTGCTGATTATAAGCACTAGAAATAGGCTCACGAGAAAAATGATATGGTTAAGAAGGAGTCTAGTAATCCCTTTTTAAAAATTTAAAACTCAGCATTCTCTAGCACTGAGTATTTGTAACAGGTTCATAAAAAGGACTTAGACAATCTAATATGATGAAAACATACTTCAAGATTAAATTCTTCATTTGGATAAGAATTGCATATTCATTGGATATTGCCTGAGCTTCCTTGAGAAAGTTCAAAAGCTCCCACCTCTCCCGACTGCTCCTTTCTACCCTGGAGAAACGCACCAGCCAAGCGACCCTTTCCGGGCAGCCTCCTTCTCGGGAGAGGTCGCCGCGTCGCTCTCGGGCCTGACGCCCCCAGCGAAGAAAGGCGGAAGCGGATGCGAGAGGGCAGAAGAAAGTCCCTGCCCACGGCCTGAGCGGAGAAAGGAAAATTTCTCTTTTCTTATCGACTCCGAGATCCTGACTGGCATCACCTCCCAGGACTCCAAATGCTTCCTTTCTTGTTATAATCCTCTTAACCTCCTTTTTTCCCACACACCCCCCCCCCCGCCGGCTCCGCGCTCCCTGCCCGGCCGCCGCACCCCCTCCACGCCCGGGGCGCGCAGAGAGGCCTGCGGGCTTTCAAGTTTACGGCCCATTATAGGTGAACGCTGGGAGGCGCCGGGCAGGGCTGCGGAACTAATCAGTTATCTCAACTCTGGGCCGCGGGGCCAGCGTTTGCGGATGGCTAAGTGTCCTTCCCTGCTTGTTTTAATTATGAGGAAAAAAGAAAATCAGTTTATGAATCACAGATCAGTACCTTGACACCCCCACCCATCCACGAAATAGCCCATCAGAAAAGACCAGTTAAATAAAGAAAAAACTCTAAAGAGAATCCTTCACTTGGTGAACAAGACTAAAATAAAGTAAATCAACGCAACTGCAGAAATTGTAAATGAAACAGAGACGGGCTTTATGTTCAGATGAGGCTCGTATGAATCCTGCACTAGGATCCCATATCCAGGATTAATCACGAAACCATAGAATGTGGATTAAACTACTGTGAAAGGTAAAATACAAAGCAACAGGCAGAGAAATTTTAATCAGGAGCAAGATTACCATAATCCCCAAATGGGCTTGCTTGTGGAAGAAGAGACTTTTGCAAAGGAAAAACAGTCTTAAAACAATAGAAATGGTGTGTAAAATTAACCCAAGAAAGATCTAGGCTGGGAAGGTACTTGCTTAAAAGTAATGTGCTTTTCAATGGCTGGCGAGCTTGTTCTATACATCTGCTTAGCTGCTC
This sequence comes from Hystrix cristata, assembly GCA_004026905.1. Classification (NCBI taxonomy): domain Eukaryota; kingdom Metazoa; phylum Chordata; class Mammalia; order Rodentia; family Hystricidae; genus Hystrix; species Hystrix cristata. The sequence continues at coordinate 87,331 of PVJO010005233.1, forward strand.
TAATTTTCGTAAAGACAGAATTTGAGCTCTTCGAGGATCAGAGTTTCTTCATGCTTCATAGCTTCTAGTACGAAGGAATTATCTAATTCAGAAAAATTCTATAATCTACTTTCCTAATACTGTTTTATTTTCTCAGGCATCCTTACAGTATTATTATTCCCATAAAGCTTCTTTGCCTTTTTTTTTTTCCCTAGAGATTGGGAGAGCATTTCGCACAAACAACACAAAAATAAAAATCATAGGCCATTACATGAAATACCTATTGTTTGACAACAATCATACCTTTTCAACAATCTCGAAGCATATTACAAGAAAAAAGTAATCTTTTTTCTGTTCCTAAGAAGAACCAAAATGTTTGCAGTTGTGGTCTCGCCTAGCAGGGGGTGTGGCCCATGTCCACAGGACAGACATTCTTTTGTCCTGAAACATGTCTAATGGGAGTAACATAGAAAAATCAAGGGTTATTCCTCCAAAAAATATTCCAAATATTACTCTGAATGTTGGATGGAAAAAGCCACTGTGATAGCAAAGGTAAATTTTAATGATTTTGACGTCTTTTAATAAATTATAAGAAATAAATATAATTTGTGAGAAATCAGTACATTAGGGACAAAGGAAACTATGAGCTCCAGACAAGAAGCTAGAATTGCGTAACTACAGATTATGACAATTAAGACATAGAATTTTACTATGTTACTCATGTCTGTGACAAAATCTGTTATATTTATCATCACGAGTTAGCAGAGCATACCTAGAACTCTCTAGGATAGACAGAAAAGGTGAACTGGAAAGATAAAGAACAAAGTGTTTTTACATGGAGCCCAACGCCTTGTTGAGCCAATACACATAACACCCTATAAAGAAGAGACCGCTAACACTTATGTGATAATAATATTGTAATAATAACAATCTTGCATTTATAGAAAGCTTTTCACTTTGCAAAGTGCTTTTACATTTATTATAGCTTCTTTGATATCGCCAAATAGTAAGTATTCATCTTTGGCCCCTGAGGAAAATGTATTCTTCATTCAAAGGACTCCTGGGCTATCTGGCTTTGTGCAACAAAACTCAGCCCAAATCAGTGAGTACTTTATTCCCAAGCATGATAAAATAGCAATCCACAGAATATGAAAGCAGGCTTAAATTGCTATGAATCTGTGGAAGAAAAAGCTTATTGAAATAACAAATTATTTATCTTGGAGATATAATTCTACAAATAATTCAACAAAATAATGCATCTGATGGAAATAACTTGCAGTCTACCAAAATCTATTTCTCTTCTCTTCCTGAGTTAAATCACATTTCCCAGTACTGCTTGTGGGTAGAGTGTAGCCACAGAAAGTGGGAAGAAAGGATAAATTCCACTACTTGGCCAGATCCTTAAAACACTGGACACTTTTCCTGTTTTTTCTCTTCCCAGTTGAAGGAAATTGGGCAGCAGACCATTCCACTTTGACCATACAGATGACAACAGTACCATAGCTTGCTTTGATTGAAGGTACCCGAGTCCTCAAATGATCTCAGAGAACCAAGCTTCCCTGGCCTGTTCTCTAGTGTTACAAGAGAGAAAAATTCATTTCCATGTTCTTTAAGCTATGATATTTAGTACCTGTTTGCAGTAACAGGTTATCTTGACTCTATCACATACTATGTATGTTTCTTGGAGATGAAGAATTTTTTCACAATAATGAACATCATATATTTGTGAGGATGCAGGTAATTAATTAGTGATACAGCTTACTGCTGTTAAATGGGGCAAAGTTCACACATGCATGGTGATAATCTGTCATGATTAAGCTTCTAGTCTATGAAGGCTTGCAAGTTTTAGTAATTGTAATAAGTGAATTTTGATCGTCTTGTGGAATTAAATACAGAATTTGTTAAACAAAATAAAGTAGCAAAGGGAATAATGTGTATTCAGTGTTTTATATATTAAGGAAATTTGGACTTTATCTGAAAATTGTTAACTTTTTCGTTGTCATTGCTGAGAGTCATATCCATGCTTCATGCATGCTAAGCATGCACTCTACCACCGAGCTATGCCCCAGTGCATGAAAAAAAATTTTTTTTTACATTCATCACATTTATTTTGTACCTATACATGATGCATCTTGGTTGCATGAAAAATTTTAACATTCGATAAATGTTGCCAGAGTTACTCAGTCTCAGAAGTGTTATAATACTTTATAAACCTTTATTCAGAAAGCAGCTCAAAACAACGTAAAGCATATTTTATATCTCACATCTGACTTACCTGCAATCGATTGAATCCTCGGATGCTGAACCTACAGAAATGAAGAGCTGTCTATAATAATAATTAATGTTTACTGTGTGCTTATTATATGACAGGCACTATTCCAAACATTTTATATGTGTTAATCCACTTTATTCTCACAACACCCCACTAGTAAAGGGCAGAATCAAGAAACAGCTCAGGCAGTCTGACACTCTTAACTACACTCTACTCTCACAGAAAATAGAATAATAAAAAGAATAATAATTCATAACTTTTTATATATTGCAGAATGTTTTCATAATTATTATTTAACTGAATTTTCACACCTTCATGATGTAGAAAAGACTAGGCAACATTTGAAAAGTTCAGTCATTTGGTTAATGTTACCTAACAAGAGACTGGCAGATCAGGCTCACAGGAGTTGAACTTAAATTTTCTGATGCAAGTCTATCCTTTTTCATTTCAACAAGTCGTCAGAATTTTATTTGCCCCTAGTTAAATAATACCTGATTATTTATGATCTTGTCATTGTTCCCCACTGCTTCTCTTGCATACAGCACACAGTTGAGAATGAATGAACATCTGTTGAGTGAAAGCATGAAGGAATAGATTGGGCCTTGAAAGATGAGTAGAATTTTTACTTAATTTGTAGTTTTGGAGTCAGGGGCTCAGGGGCTAGACTCCAAAACTTATGAAGATCTTGACCTGTGTGTGTAGAAGCTGTTCGATTGCTGAACATCTGGAAAAGAAGCCTAGACATACATCCCCTACCAAAAATAATGAAAATGTTTGTCCTTAGACCACGTTTAGTTGCTCTTAGTGGCAGCATTATTCACAATAACAAAATGGTGGAAAGTACTCAAGTGTCCATCAACTGATGCATGGATAAACAAAATAGTATAAATGTTATTCAATCATTAAATGACATGAAGTACTGGTAATGCTTCATCATGGTTAAACCTTGAAAGCGTTATGATAAGTGAAACTTCCAAGGACCCTGTATTATGATTCCAACTATATGAAATGTCCAAAGACAGAAAGTAGGGTAGTTGGGCTGGGGATTTAGCTCAGTGGATAGAGTGCTTGCCTCGCAGGCACAAGGTCCTGAGTTCAATCCCCAGCACCAAAAAAAAAAAAAAAAAAAAAAAAAAAAAGTAGGGTAGTGACGCTTTGTGCTACAGAAAGAGGATGATGGGAGGCTTGAGTGGTAACAGCTGAAAGGTATGGGTGATTTTTTTTGGGGGGGAGCAATGATGGCTGTAAAACTCTGACTATATGAAAAACAATTGAAGCATGTACTTTAAATAGGTGATTATCATGGTGTATGACTTACATCTCACTAAAACTATTACAAAAAGAAAAGTTAAGCCCTGGAAAACGGTAGAAGTAGAAACAATATTTGCGTACGTGTGTGGCTATCTTTAAAGAGGTCCCTTTCTCAGTAAATGCCTATGTTTCTTCCTTTGTTTCATGAACAATTTTAAATCTGGTTTACGCTAATCTTTTTCTGAAAACTTCTAAATCCCAAGGAGTTGGTTTCCTTGCTGAAAAGGTTTTTAATTGATAGTCTCCATTCGTACTCAGTGGGTTGTTTAGTAGCTGACAATGAGTCTGATGGTTTGGACATTGGGCAGTTCTGTCTGTCAGGTATTGGCACAACAGGGTCAGTACTGTTTATTCTACAGAAGACTACAGTTCATTTTCACATTTAACTTTTTAGGAAAATCTTAGTGCAAGTCAAATACTCCTGTGGTCTCCAGAATCCTTTAAATAGCTATTCAAGGCATTGATTCATTACAAGAATATTGATCATGTGTAGATTACAAGTCACCTGCTGTGTTGTACACTAAGGTTATAAAAAACAGGTGTTTGGATTGGGGATTTAGCTTAGGGCACAAGGCCCTAAGTTTGATCCCCAGCATCAACAACCCCCCAAAATTAATTCATTAATTAAATTTAATCAAATAAAAACAGGTGTCTTCTTTGAGAATATACCAATTAGAAAAGAAAATAGTCATAAAACAACTTGACATGACGATAAAGCTGGCCTACCCCAGACAATGGAAGTCAGTGTGGGAGAAGGAGAGTGTCAGTTGACAGGTCTTCAAGAATGTACAGGATGTGACTAAGCAAGAGAAGAAGTGGGGCAATCCAATGTGAGCAGTGCACAGACCAGGGCGTGGATGGGTGAGATGCCCCAGACAAGGCAGCAGAGGTCTAAATGGTCTAAAAGCCTCATTTACACTTCTCCGTGAATACCTGCTCAGTTCAATTCTACCCATCTCAGGCTTAGGCAGGCTACTGAAGACTTGCCTGTTCCACAATATCAAATAATTTAAGAAGGGAACTCAGTCAGTGACCTCGTGTTCTACTTCGTGTGTCTCTCATTTTTTTCCTCACCCACAATTCCTTTTTTTTTTTTTTCCTTTCTTTTTGGTGCTTGCACATGCTAGACAAGCACACGACCACTAATCTACACTCCCAGCCCATAATTCCTTTTAAGAGAGGGTCCTACTTTCTAGCTCCAGGTTAAGGGAACCAGGTTTATAAAAACTTGGCCAGTGAGGCATCCTGTGGACAATCCTTTGACTATGGCACCCACAGACATCTCTCAACATCATCATCACAATGATGACCTAAGATTGGTCATCCTGGGCTTTTGTCTGGCTCTTTGGTACACTTACCGGCACCAATTTCATTTGTACCTTGGTAAGATCCCGATTTTTACTTCAGCAAAACTTCTTCCATGCTCATCTTGTTTGGCAGAGTTAAGGATGCCTGTGTTAGACTTGTTCTGAACTTACCAGCTACACTGCCAGGTCAGATAGTAAGTCTTTAACCAATAATTACCTCACATTTTAGACTACTAAAACATGTGATTAAGTATTAATATAAAAATAGTTGTTAAGGACTAATATTAAGAGAACAAGTTTCTTTAACTCAGTTGATTAATTTCTCTTATGTGCTGTAAAAATGAATTTCATTCAGTTATGCAAAATAATTATTTTTCCAATCATACCTCAGTTAGATTATCATTCCTGCAAAAATCATCAAGTCTGAGTCAAAGATTTATAGAATCTCTTTTTAAAAATAATTTATTGCGTGCATTAGCTGAAGTAGTATAAACTTCATGAAAATCAGCTGTACCAATTCTTCCTCTGGCTCATACGATTTTAGATGATTTTAGTTTTTGAAGAGTTTTACAGATTCATGCTTCAACGATGGAGGGATAAAAGGACAAAGGAGGAAGAAAATAACTTATGCTAAGATTATCTAAACCAGTAGTAAGATTGATGTTCAAATTTATATATATGTTAAAAATATATTTGCATTTTATGCAAATATATATTTATTTTTATGTTCAAATGTTATATTTACTCAAAGATTAAATTGTAAATTAGTAAATTTATTATTTTAAATTTCAAAATGAATCGTAGCCTAAATTGTCCTTGGTTTTTTAAATGTTGTGGTGTGTTTTTTTTAACCTTTTTCAAGTTCAATGATAACAACATGGCACAAAGTACTGTACCTAAATCAAAGTCAACTGTCCATATACACAGGCTTTCCGTTGCTTTGAGGACACAAAAGGGTAAAAGTGGATTGTGATGAGCTTGAACACTCCATTTGAAATGACAAAATTGTGGTTAATGCAAAACCACAGTATTCATTGACTTCTCTAGGTCACTTTATAAATTCAAACTATTGGTCTCTCAACAAAAGATAGATGGTATAGTGAAAATAGATCAACACCCTGTGTCACTGCAGGAGGCAAGAACTTCGGAGAGTCTCCTCCAAAGGTTTATGAATTATTGGCCCAGGATTGCAAAATCATAGCCAGGTTTCTGCCAGTAAATCAAAATAGCTTTAGGAAGGATTATACATTGGGATCAGGCCGAATTTTTTGAATGATTGTTTTTTGATTCTGAGATATGCTCAGTCACTTTAATCTAGTATCTGTGTCCTAGAATGTGATTGTTGTGGTTGTTGCCACTTCATTATAAATGAGAAAGGTATTCGGTCATGCTGAATGAGGACATTTATATGTAAATAGAAGATGTTTTGCGTTGGCAACACTACCATTCCTGGGATTGAAGTGTATGTGATTTTCCAACTGCTACACTAGACACTACAGAAAAAAAAAAAAAAAGATTGAAAAAGAACCAAAGACACTATGTATTTTGAATATTAATGATCTTCCTATTTTACGTGCAATATTTAGTGCTCAGAAAGGAATAACAAAAGAAATAAAAGGATTCTACATTACATAAATAATTCCATACATTCACCCAAACCATTATTTTATTTTAAATGATCATTTAAAGAAAATTATCTTCCTCAAAATGTTTTATAAAGCATATTGTCTCCCACATCCTAGTGTTTAATTATGCTTTTTCTAAAACAAGATAAATGCTGTCTAATATTGCAAATCAACTCAAAGTCTCATCTTTTAATGACATGACAAGAAGTGATAGCAGTTAAAAGTGATATAAATAAAAATCATTTAACCCAGGTATAAAGTCAAATTATAGTTCATTTAAAAACCTTTAGATCCCAAATTCATTATGTTAGATGCTCATTAATTCATTTGAATATTTACTTACTATTTCCTATGTGCAAGGCAAGATAATGTACACTGGAAGGAAAATAAAAAGGTGTAAGACACTGTCATTATCAAAGAACTTTCAGACCAATGGAAGAGACAGACACATAAGTTTTAAGAAAGACTAAAGTCTTGCAGACACCATCTTTGACTCACACTTGTACACACCATTTAGATCTTGGCAGATTTCAGATACCTTTTTGGGGTAGCTAATATTTAAAATTCCCATTGCGTAGTCATCCTTTAAGAGTTTCCCTAAACTTTCATGAAAAATTTTGTTTTAAAAATTGTTAGAACTGGGGCTGGGGATTTAGCTCAGTGATTAAGCACAAGGGCCTGAGTTCGATCCCCAGCACCACCAAAAAAAAAAAAAAATTGTTAGAACTAGGTGTGGTAGTACATGCTTCTCATCCTAGAACTTGGGAGGCTGAGGCAGGAAGATCACCATGAGTTCAAGGCCTGCCTAAATGACATTGTGAGACCGTCTCAAAAAAATTTTAAAAATTTTAAAATTGTTAGAATAATATGAAACATCTATTATCAAAGTGTGAGTAATCAAATACTGATCATTTTGCAGGTGAAAATTTTTAAAGTTAAAATTTGAGGATTCTTATGGAATATAGGATTAAGATATGTATTATTATATCATAAAAATATTCTACATTATATGTTTGGGAAGGAAGTGCCAGGAATGGAATGCTGGGCCTCACACGTGCTAGGCAAGCTCTCTACCACCCAGCTACACTCCCAGCTGCTCTATACTCTTATTTGATAAAAAATTACATTTTCAGTCACAAAAATTCATTATGGTTTACATAATAAAGAAAAACAATCTTGAGGCTGGGGATTTAGCTCAGTGGTTAGAATGCTTGCTTTGCAAGCACAAGGCCCTGAGTTCGATCTCCAGCACCTAAAACAATAAATAAATAAAATAAAATAAAAATAAAGAAAAACAATCTTTATCACTTTATCATATTCCTAAGTATTAGTCATCTCATACTACATAAAAATAACAAAACACACTTTTGGAAATTATCTTGCTAACCTATTCAGAAAAAAAATTTTTTTTTAAACAGTGTCTCATAATTACAGGCATGTGTCACTGTGTCCACCTTTCACAGTTTTTGAGACATTATATAAATTTTCCTCTGGTGCTAACATAAAGTTGTGAGTAGAAGTTGGAAAAAAAAAAATAATGAAGAAACTTTTGGGAATTAACCAGCAAGCGAGTGAAATTCAGCCAAACCCTAATGTTCCAACTGATACATTCCCTAGACCTCATAGTAGCCTCAGGGATGGAAAAACAGTAGGAAAGTCACCATCCCCAGATGTAGTCTCTACAAATGAGATAAACACTAAAGTGAGATATAGAAGCAGAGAAATCACCTGATCTTCAGAGACCACACTGGAGGGAAGATACAGAAAAAGGGCTGGCCACCAGTGCCTGTTAATTTCATCGCAGACATTAACATGTGCAGAGAACAGATCTCCTGCTGCTTTCTGTGGTTTTGATGATTTCTATTACTCAATCCTCACAACCAAATACAATTGATACTACTATATTATCCTTGTACAGACTAGAAAGCTAACCGAACATTGGAAGTTAGGTAACTTACCCAACGTGAACATGAACAGAAGCCAAACTTCAGATTGTTGTACTCTTAGCCAGGATACTCCAGTTTAACCTTTTCCCATCAGGGATGTGGTAGCCATTGTGGCCACCCGTACCCCTTGGTGGCATCCTAATATCAGGAACATACAAAGACAGTGGACAGGCCGAGCGGGATAAACAGGCTATTGAAGAATCATTATGGGATCCTAAAGGAGATCCCATATTCCTCCTGTCTGCAGAGTTACAGAAAACAAAGGGCAGAGGTAGAATGATGTTGTAGAGGAGCATGAAATTTATATTTTCCAACCGACAGCAGGTAATGAGCCTCAGAAGGTTAATCCCAGTCTGCTACTCGCTTGAAAACTGTTATCCAAATGCAACAGGACAAGTGCCCTATCACATAGAGGCCCATCCATGAAGACTAAGATTAGAACATAGACTATACCCAATTTCCAATGGTTTGACCTAACAATTTTTTAATTCCATGATCGTACCAGAGCAATACACTTTCAGTAGAAACTATACTTTGAATTTTTTATCCATACCCAGGCTAATTAGCACTTTGATCCTCTTTCATGATGCTGGGTGGCAGCAGCAAGGCACAATCCCCAGTTAGCCACGTTATCACAAGAATGAGCAGCATACTAGAGTAGAGTATATTATGTTGCTAAACTGTGATGTTCAGCAGGTTAGGTGTGTTAAATGCATTTTTGATTTGTGATATTTTTTATTTACAGTGGGTTTCTCAGGGAATAACTCCATTAAAGGAGCATCTGTATTGTCCACATGGCAAAGGAACCTAAAGACAATTAAGGGTCCTGCAAGGGCTGCCACTAGAGGGGTAAGAACATGCCATTGCACTTTCTGGTGGGAGTTTTTTTGGGGGTGGGGTGCTGGTGATCGAACTCGAGGCTTTGTGCTTGCTAGGCAAGTGTTCTACCACTTAAGCTAAATCCCCAGCACTCGAGAGGGTTGGTTTTTTTTTTTTTTTTTTTTTTTTTGTTAAGGGCAATTCTGAAGCAGTTTGTCTGGGATGAACTCTCAGAGAGAGGACAGCAAGTTCTAGTTGTGAGGTTCTTTGCCCCAAGTCTGGTGAGGTGCTGGTCTACTCCAAGTTTGACTGTGTCTGGACACATCCAGGTGCATTTTCTTTGGAGAGCTTTCTGGGCACTTGCATTAAGCCTTTGATCACATCATGTTGTAAGTGCAGAAGGATAGCTGGATCCTCCAGTGGACTGCTTGAAAGCAAGGACCACATCTTGTTTTCTATGGTTGCCCTATACCCGGCAGTGCACCTATTATATGAGCAGTCTGTAGTTACTGAATGGATACATAAACCAATCAAAACAAATCATTGAGAAAACTCAAACTTGGCCTGTAGCAATCAAGCTGATCAAGTCCTGTAGTTGTTTAGGATCCAAAAATGTCATCCACTAGAGACATGAAGTTATCACTGATGGCATATTCAAGTTTTGAAAAAAATGTTTTATTACCCATTCAGCCACAATTATGATAGTGCTAAAGTGATTAAGTTAAAATGAGCTAAGACAAATAATGTTCAATACTAGAACAAAATGAAACGCCGTTTAGAGACATAAATTATATAGCTAGGCATGGTGGCACATGCCTTGATCCCAGATACTCTGGAAGTTGAGGCAAGAAGATCTCAAATTTGAGGCCAGCCTGGGCAATTTTTTTTTTTTTTTTTTTGGGTGGTGCCGGGAATCGAAAGCCTGGGCAATTTAGTGAGACTCTGAAAACAAAATTTTAAAAGGATTGTTTGCATAGCACATGCAAGATCCTGGATTTAAGCCCCAGTACTGTGTTAAAAAAAAAGATAAGAAATTTATACCTCTTCAATCCTCAGTTTTCTCATTTGCCAAATAGATAAAAATAATTTGCCATCTTTATCAAAGATTTCATCAAATTATAAAATTTGACAAATGTAAGTGCTGTATAATTATAATTAATATTAAATTTATTCTCTCAAAACACCAGAAACCAGTTACCTATTCTTGCACAATATTTAATTAAGATACTTATTAAAAATTAAAGTTCAGTTATAAAGGATAATAATGACCCGTAATTTGTTTAGAAAATAGATGTAGCTAGAGATAACTGTCTAACAAGCATGTTGAAAAGCATCTCGTTTCATGGTGATAGGAAACTATTCATGTTAATGGAGCTGTAAAAGAACGACCTGTTTTCTAGGAATTAAAAGTAAAGAGAAAGCAGAATAGTAGTAGTTAGCATATAGTAAATACCGCTGAAGGTGTACCAAACACTTCCTAATGTATCTCATTTTCATTTAATCCTCAAGACTGTGCCACCTTATCATATGATTTTAGAGAAAACCACTGCTTAGAGAGGCAAGCTCACACAATCAGTAGGTGAGAGGGCTTATTAACCTTGGCAGCATGCATCATGGTCTTGCACTCTGCTGTTCAGATAGGAAAGAGGTAGAGAAAAAAAAAAAGCGAAGAGGTAGAAAGGTAGAATACAAATCAAAGCACGAACATTATTTCTTTGTTATCACTTGTGTTTGCTGAATTTTTATAAGTTTGGTATGATCTCTTAGCCCCTAGAACTGAGTTTTTGAATTTTAGCATTCTCAAGAGTAACAACCTGGAAACAACACTTTGATTTTGGAAACTTTAAAAAAAGAAAAATCCATACCATCTAGGAGTGTGGCTCAGTGGTAGAGTATTTGCCTAACATGAGAAAAATTGTAGTTCAATCCCCAGCAACTCTTCCCCCAGTCATAAAGTGTACATGTTAACAATGTTAGAAAAGAAAGAATAGTTTGAAGGTATTTCCTCAAACCACATTTTTTTTTTTTTAAAGGAATTTCCTTTTGCCAGATAGCATGGCCTGGGCCTACATTCCTAGCCACGGGGGATGCTGAAGCAGGAGGATTACTTAAACCCAAGATTTCAAGGTCAGCCAAGAAACATGGCAAAAGCCCATCAGAAAGAAAAAGAAAGAAAAAGAGACAGAGAGACAGAGAGAGAGGCAGAAATAGAGAGAGAGAGAGAATGAAAGAGAGAAAGAAGAAGAAAAAGAAAGAAAGAGAGAAGGCATTTCTTTAAAATTAATTTGTATTTTTGCTTATATAATATGCATATGTAGATGGAATAAAACTCAAGTACTGTTAGGAAGTTTCCCCATCCAACCCCTACTTCTTTCAATCCTCCACCATCCTGTACCCCAAAGAAGCCATTTTTATTTCTTTCTTTAGTTATTAAGAACATTTTTTAAAAGTATATATGTAAATTTTTAATGCATAACCTACTGATTTCTCATTAAAGATAGTACAATAACTGAACTTTCTCATACTACTCCACCTTTTCTTTTTAATTTTAATTTTTATTTATTTATTTATTTTTGGTTTTTTGGTGCTGGGGATCGAACTCAGGGCCTTGTGCTTGCAAGGCAAGTACTATAACCACTGAGCTAAATCCCCAGCCCACTATTCCACCTTTAAAAAAAAATACATTTGTTTCTTCATCCATCCCATACAAATGTATCAAAAATTTAATGTAAGAAATGGTGTATTTTTTTAGTGCATTTGTGTTGTTTACTATGAACCAAATGTTATATATATTTTTTAAGTGGTATATTTTGATTATGCTTCCTTATTCATCTACTGTTCTTTTCCTCTGGAGTTACTAATTTCCCTACATTATATTGATTTAGTTTTCTGTGTTCTTTACTACCTTCCCCTAAATGTTACCACAGATTATGTCAAGTATTTATCAATTTTTAAAAATTTCTGCACATCAAATCATTTATTACTTTTGCAATTTTTTTCCCCGAGGTCCTCCATCCTCAAGACTCCTGCTGCAGTCAGTGTTGGTTACTTTCTGTAAAGCTAATACCCATTTATCACTCCCTCCTTCACCATTCTCTGGTTAGATTCTGATTCTTAGGGCTCATGATTACTTCTTTCTTGGTTTGCTCTCTGGCTCCACTTTGCTCTCATATTCTTTCATGATGACTTGATAGTTTCCTGGAGAAAAGACAGAAAAGCACATATGTTCAATCTGTTGTTACTGAACAAAAAGTATCTAAGTCACATTTTGTTTTGAGTCTGTTTACACTGAAGCATCTGTGATAACATGGCTAAATTAATTGCCTTTATTGATTTTAAAAAAAGGAGCGATGATTATTGCAAATTAAAATTAAGCCAGTAGTTGACATTTAACTGCATAGATTATAGATAGAATTTGATCATCTCTCTGCTTAGTGTATAGTTGTATACCTTTCCATTGGCCTGCAATTGGCTAAGGTGATGAAAAACATTTCATGCTATTTTTCAGAGTCTACAAAGTTTTTAATGTTTGTATAAAAGTAAACTTCAGTCAACTTTATTCTTTATAACACATATTTTTCCTTTGATGTATGAAGATTTTGTTGCAATCAGTGATTGCCTCCTCCATTAAAGATATGTAAGAATCAACGTCCTCATAACAGGATTTTTAGTACCATATGTACTCATAAAATAGTTTCATATTCAATTTGTGATCAAAATATTAGGTAGGTATTCACCTGTTAAATAAGAAGCAGAAAAACTACTCACATAACAATAAGGCAAAAGAAAGGGCTTGTTTTTTTGGTGGTGGTCTTGAGGGTTGAAGCCAAGCAATCTACCACTGAGTTACATCTCTAACACTTTTTAAATTTTATTTCGAGACAGATTCCCACAAAGTTGCACAAACTGGCCTCTGACTTACAACCCTTTTGCCTCAGCCTCTGGAGAAGCCAGATTACAGGTGTGGGTCACCACAATGGGCAAGACAGGAATCATCAGTGAAGAAAAAGACTTCTTGCTGGGGATAATGGTGCATGCCTCTAATTCCAGCACTTGGATGGTGGAGGCAGGAGGATTGTATAAATTTGAGGCCAGCCTGGGCCACATAGTGAGTTCAAGACCAGCCTAAATTACATAATGAGACTCCTTAAAAAAAAAAAAGGCTTGCCTTTTTTTTTTTTTTGACATGAATAATAACTACATATGGGGCAGGGAAGAGGGATATAGAAATGGTATTGAAATAACTATTACTTAAATAAACTGTACCAAGTTTTTATAGGTACATGGTATTATACAAAAAACATACTGTAAATTGTCTTTAAGAGTTGACTAGATTAGACAGCAATAATAACACAAATAACAAATGGTATTTCTTTTTTTGTTTTGCTTTTTCTTTTTTTGTTTTTGAGACCAGTTCTTGCTATGTAGTCCAGGGTGGCCTTGAACTCACTATGAGGCCCAGGCTGGCCTCAAACTCATGGTGATCCTCCTGCCTCAGCCTCCTGAGTGTTAAGATTACAGG
>PVJO010005234.1:0-100407 GCA_004026905.1 Hystrix cristata
CCGTTGCCTGTATCACTGTGGTATGATGCTTTTAACTCTTTCAGGGAGACACATAGAAGGGGAACAGCTGGGTCAAATGGAACCTCTAGTTCTAGTTTTCTGAGGACTCTCTATACTGATTTCCATAGTGGTGGCATCAGTTTACACTCCCGCCAGCAGTGGAGGAGGGTCCCTTTTTCCCCACATCCCTGTCGGCATTTGTTATTGGTTGATTTGTTGATGATGGCCATTCTTTCTGGAGTGAACTGGAATCTAGTGTTGTTTTAATTTGCATCTCTCGAATAACCAGTGATGTTGAACACTTTTTCATATATTTACTTGTCATTTCCACTTCTTCATCAGAGAAGTGTCTATTCATTTCAGATGCCCATTTTTGGATTGGGTCTTTAAATTTGGGCGGTCTGATTTTTCTGAGCGCTTAATGTATTCTAGATGTTAGTCCTTTGTCTGAGGAACAGCTGGTAGAAATTTCTTCCCACTCTGGCTTGTCTCTTCACTCTGCTGGTTGTTTCCTTTCCTGTACAGAAGCTTTTATTTTGATGTGATTCCAGGTGTTGATTCTCTGCAATATTTTCTGTGCAATTTGATAATTTTAATACATGAAAACTTGCATTAGATTGAATCCTAGATAAGTTATCGCTCTTGTCGTTGCTACCATAAATAGTTTTTTTAAATTATACTTTCTAATTTGTTGATGCTATATATGCAAACTGATTTTAACATATTGGGAAGGTATCCAGCAACCTTGCTAAATTCTCTAATAGCTCTATTTCTTTCTTGTCTTGCTGCATTTTTTGGGTCTCCAGTAAAAATATCAAACAAGAGCAGATATAATGGATCTACCAGCAGTTGCAATGGGCCTGTGGTAGCTGACACACAAAACAGCAGTGGCATAACGAGAGAGGGTACCCCTTACTTTAGTAAAGATCTAGAAGTAGGCACTGCTTGATTAGTGTGATGCCCTTTCCCCAGAGAAGTCCTCTTCGATCAGGATCCTGCCAGCTGCTGTCCTTTCATCCTTATGAGTCCTTCATCCTCATTGCCCATGGTGGCTGCTGGAGCTCCAGCCATATATCAATGTTCAAGGCAGAAAGATGGAGCAAGGGACAAAGAAAGCAAAGATAAAAGTCGGATTCCAAAAAAGCCATGTGTGGTGGCACACACCTCCAGCACTTCAGGAGGCTGAGGCAGGAAGATCACTGTGAATTTGAGCAAGACTCTGTCAAAAAAAAAAAAAAAGTCAAGTTCCAGCTTTCTTTTTTTAAAAGTTCATGGAAGCTGCCATACTACATTCATGATATTTCATTTTCCAGAACACATCCTGAGCTTCTTGAGGTAAGTCTTTTGGTTGGCCACCCATGCGCCAAATGAAAAACAGAGGTTATATTGTAGAGGAAAGCAGGGAGAGTACATAACGCAGGACAGTTCACAGCTTCTGCCCAGGTGGGCGAATTGTTCTACTCCAGACTTTAAAAGGACACTTCGGGGGCTGGGAGTTTAGCTCAGTGGTTAGACCCTTTCGTAGCAGGCACAAGGCCCTGAGTTTGATCTCTAGCACCAAAAATAAAATAAAATAAAATAAAATAAAATAAAATAAAATAAAATGACACTTTGACTCTTTGAAGTATAATATCTGCTGAAGAGTATTGGTCAGTGATGTTTATTGGGCTATAAAAGTTTATTCTAAGTAAGTTAGAAGTTTGTCCTCCCCCCACCCCGGGACATCTTTCTCCGTCTTTTTCTTCTTTGACTGGGTCTCACCATGCAGTCCAGCCTGGACTTGAACTCACAGTGATCCTCCTGCCTCAGCTTCCCAAGTGTTGGGATTACAGATGTGTACCATTACGCCTGCCTTGTTTGTTCATTTCTTAATCATAATTAATATCAAGTTGATGTGCACCATTATGCCTCTCTTGTTTGTTCATTTCTTAATCATAATTAATATCAAGTTGTCTTAATTGCCTTTTGTGCGTCTACTGAGATAATCATACTTTTTTCCTTCTTTAGTCTTCTAATTTATCCCTAAGTGTTAAAGCGCTCCTGCTTTCCTGGAATAACCCTAACTTGGTCATCACGCAGTGTATGTATCTTATACATTGTTGACATTTTTAAAAATTATGGTAAAACACACATAAGAAAATTGACAATCTTTAACCACTGTAAAATGTATGATTCAGAGGTATTCAGTACACTCACATTGGATGCCCTCACTGTCCCTGCCCTGAACACATTGCATCTTCCCATGCTGAAGCCGAACCCACTAACTCCCATCCCTGTAACCACCCTCCTACTTGCTTGTTTTTGTTTTGGGGGGCGCAGGTGCCGGGGATCGAACTCAGGGCCATGTGCTTTCTAGGCAAGCACTCTTCCACTGAGCTGCATCCCCAGCCCCCACCCTCCTCCTTTCTCCCTCTATAAATGTGCCTGTTCCAGGTTACATAAATGAATTCAGCAACCCCACCTCACATCAATGGGCTCACACAGTGTCTGTCCTTTTGTGACCAGCTTATTTCTCTTAGCATAAAGTCTTGAAAATTCATCCACGTGGTTGCAGGTGTCAGAATTTCCTTCCTATTTAAAGCTGAATAATATTCCATCTGTGTGGATGTCCCGCGTTTATTTAATCAGTTGTCCTCTGTTGAATACTTGGGTTACTTCTCTCTGTTGACTATTGAGAATGACGCATGAGGATACCCATGTTCATAGCAGGCCTGTTTTCTGCTCTTTCGGACATACACCCGGGAGTGGAATTACGGGATCGCACTACTATTTTTAATTTTTTGAAGAATCACTACACGGTTTTCCACAGAGGCTGCACTATTTTATATTCCCAACAGTAGTGCATAAGGCTTCCTTTCCTGTTTATACACATTCACAACAATGCCTGTTAATTTCTATTCTGTTGTTCTTTTACAGTATTCACACAAGTGGGTGTGAAATGGTATCTCTGTGTTTTGATCTTCATTTTCCTAATGTTTGGTGCTGGGGATCAAACTCAGGGCCTTGAGCTTGCTAGGCGAGTGTTCTACCACTGAGCTAAATCCCCAACCCGGCATAATTTCTTTAAAGAAATATCTGTTCAAATTCTTTGACACTTTAAAATTATTCATTCCGTTATGAAATTGTAGGCATTCTTTATATATTCTGGATATTAACCCCTTATCAGATATATGATTTGTGAATATTTTTCCCTATGGGATGACACTCTTTTGGTAAACAGAAGTTTTATATTTTGTTTTGTCTTGTTGGTTTTTTGAGACAGGTCTCACTCTGTAGTTCAGGCTGGCTCCTGCCTCAGCCTCCCAAGTGCTGGGATAACAGGTATGAGCCACCAGGCCTGGCAAAAGTTTTATATTTTGATGTAGTCCAATTTAGTTATCTTTTCTTTTGTGGCTTGTGTTTTTGGTGCCATATCTCAGATATCATTGCCAAATCCAATGTCACGAAGCTTTCTCCCTGTGTTTTATAGTTTTGGGTCTTTACTCCATTTTTAGTTCGCTTTTATATAATAATGTAAGGAAAGGTCCATGCGGATATCCAATATTCTCCGTGTGAATTTGGTTGCGATAGCATTTTATTGAGGACTGCTGTTCCTGGAAGACGCTGCTTTGACTTATTACTGGACTTCTCTGCCTATCCTCCTTGCCAGGTAGCACTGAGCTTGAGCTTGGTCCCTGCTTGGTCCCGCAGAGACAGGATGCTAACCTCTTGGTACCACAGCTTTTCTCTGGGGAGAACAAGTGCATATGACAGAAAGCTCTTCTTTATTCTGAGCCCATCTTTCCTCCCTGCAGCCTCTATCCTGTGGGCCCGGCTCGTCCTCTGAGGCTGTAGGCATCGGTGGGCTTCTTTTCCAGGGGAAAGCACTTTAAATTCAGTAAATCACAAACTGCATGCTGAGCAGCTACTTGGGAGATATATAGGTTTATCACAGTTACTCTCCAAGGGCGCTTTCCGTAGTGTAGTGGCTATCACGTTCGCCTCACACACAGTTACTCTCCAAAGCAATCGATAAAGAAGCCCTGTTATAAATTCCTACCTTGTAAATGAAGCAAATAAGGCCTGAAGTGCTTATAACTTTCACAAGGTCAAACAGCTACATAAAAGGCATAATGATGTATTTCAAGGCTACGCCTTGACCACTCCACTCCAAGACCTCTCTCCTCTTCCCCAGTTCCCAGCCCGGACCTCCTTCAGATCTTCAGTATGTCTTCAGAGCACATAGTTTCTCACCCCATCCCACGCTGGAAGAACTGTAAATGTCCCTGTTAAAATCAAAACTATGCTCAGCTGTCCACACTGGCCCTTTCATGGTAGAACGTGGGGGGCACACCATCCAGGTGACTTAGTTTTACCAATGCAGAAGATTTTTTGTTCTTCTCAACTGAGTTCAAACACTTCTCCAAAGTCGTTGGGATCCACATTTCAGCCTTGTCATACAGCTACCAGGCACAGTTCTAAGCCCCTTCAGACATGAACACCAATAATCTCCACAACCACCCAACGACACATGCACTTTGCATGTCTATTTTCCAAATAAGCAAACAGACATGGAGTTGGCAGTGTAGCTCAATGAAAGAGCACATACTTAGTGTGCATAAAGTCCTGGTTTCAAATCCCAGTACCCCCTCCAAATACAAAAAGAAAGAAGGAAAAGGAAAAGAGAAACAGAGCAGTTAAGTAACTTTTTCAGGGCCACACAGCTAGATGTTTCACTAAGTAGCAATAACCTTTCCTTCTAAAATAAATCTAAGTAAAAAAAAAAAGTGAATTGATGTGAGAGAGAGAAAATAAATAAAGGGCTAAGGAATGCAGAGGCCCTAGATAAACACGTAAGAAAGTCTTCCCAGAGAAAGCAACAAGTCCCTCTCTGAAGGATCATTCCTGTCAGCCTTGCAAAAAAAACAAGAAACTCCCCAGGCCGAGGGGTAAGGAAAGAATGTGCAAAGGCCCTGAGACAGGAAGGGAAAACTGGGGAGGGCGGAAAAAGCCAGGCCAGTGCCAGCTGCTCTAGACGGGTGCAAGTGGAATGAAATGAGTTCAGAGATGTGGGGACACAGAAAGGAGGTTGTGCCCTGCCTCGCAATCCATGACACCACGTAGATTTATAAGCTGTATGATAAACACACAGGAAGTCATACAAGGTTAAGCAGGAGAGGGATCTGATTCTATGCATGTTTGCCCAGGATCGCCACCCCCGGCCCTGGCTGCAGAGTGGTGGTCGAGAGGCGGGGAGAGTGGAAGGGAGGCCAGGAGCCTTTAGCCCACCTCTGGCCATGGTGGAGGTGGTGGATGGAGGCTACTGAACGCGGTGGTGGTGGAGATGGAAGGATGAGAATTCAAAATACTGTTGAGGTGGCAAGGACTGGGTTTTCTGATGGCGTGGGAGGGACAAAGGAAAGGACCCAAAGATTCCCAGGATTTGGGCCTGAGTAACCGAGTTGGGGAGCGGGGCTCGGTATGCCACCTACTATTGTTCTTTTAACTCCCGGGGAAGAAGGGTCTCGTCCTAGTGCACAAGGAGTGTGTCTCTCTCAAAGGCCACGCTTTCCCCACGCCCCCCATCACTTTTCACACTGGGGGAGGAGTGGTAGTTAGTGATATTAATAGCTTCATCAATGCCCCTGAATGCAAGCGTGGGCTTCCCCGTGGAGCCAGCCCGAAGCCTGGGACCGAGCTCAAAGGCGCCTGCGCGCGGACCCCAGATGCTGGCAACAGAGGTTTCACAGGTGGCCAAAGGGCGCGCCGAGAAGGCCCTGGGACCCGGGTTTTAAATCCTGCATTCTGATTGGTGAGCGTGCAGAGCGGGCTCCCGAGGGATTCGGAGGGATTTAGTGCGCGTGGCCGTGTGACGCGTGGGACTGTCGCGCCGCCTCCGCTGGGATTGGCGAAGGCCCTGTAGCTATTTACAAGTTTCTGAGCGCTAGTGCCCGATGTGGCCACGAGAGGGAGCCAGGGAAGCGCAAAGCGTCTTGGGCTCTTCGGGTCCGCGCTCGGAGCTGGGACATCCCGCAGGCGCGGGACAGGGACACGGGTGGAGCAGGGCAAAGCATGTCAGAGCTCCCGGCCCCGGCCAGGTGGTCGCGCTTCGTTGCACAGGTCCTTTGGCCGCATCCCCTGGCTCCTTTCCCGCAGAGGACATTGGATGGCCCCAGGGGTGGGACTGTGGGCTCGTGGAGGTTCGGCGCCTCTTTGGCCCCAGGCAGAGGCCCACGGCTCAGATCGCCTTATCCAAAGACGTCCCCTACCTGCCCCCAGATGCTGGCACGCTGTGCTGTTCCGTTGTTTCCGCTGTTCTTTAAAATTCAATTGTTTTTCTTGTACTTGCTGATTGCCTGTCTCTGCCTCACCTTCCCAGCAACGCATAAGCCAGCTGAGCAAGGAATCGTTGCTGGGTGCAATCCAGACTTCTCAGTTACATTTAGCTTTGGGATAAAGCACAAAAGTTTAAAGTATAAGTACATCTCGTGTATTGTTAGGGACATACTTACGCTTAAAAAAATGAGTCACTGAAATTCTAATTTAGCTGCCTCTAGGTCTCCCCCTACCCTGGTGCCCACCCTATAAGGGGGGAAACTGAGGTTCAGAAAAGTGAAATGCTGGGCCCAGGGCAGTCCGAGATGGGAAAGCCAAGCTCCAAACTCAGGTCTGGTGTACTCTGAAGCCTGCATTCTTCTAAAAGAGCTTCTGGGCTGAGGACCAGCGCCGAAAATGGAGGATGAAGAACCAGAGGCTCAGAAAGGGGACAGGGCTGCACCTGTGACTGCAGCTCTCAGATTTAGGGGGAGGACCAGAGACAGCAGGAGGCCAGGCAGGGCCCGGAGGCTCAGGCTGTCTGTGCTCCCTGGGGACTGGGGCTCCCTGGGGGCTGGGTCTCTGCGAGCCGGAGGCTGAGCCCTGCAGCTAAGTCCTCACCCGGGTCCTGGGCAGGTCCAATGTTTCCATGGAGACCACCTCCCACCATCCCTGAAATCTCAGTGTGACCAGCATTAAGGGATTAACTGCCTGGCAGCCCTTGCAGGGTCTCGAGTGCCCAGGTGGCAGCAGGAGCTGGCTCAAGGATGAGGAGGTTAGCCCATGTGCAGCGCCCTGTAGCATTAGGCGGAGGATGTCTGACAGGCACCAGGGCCTCGCCCAGGACCCACCAGGTAGGGTCGTGACTCCATGTCTGCCCAGGGGGAAGGAAGCGCTGGGTGGAGGAGAGATAGGAACCCAGGGAAGGCATAGTTCACAGCTCCCAGCTCAGGAAGAGTGAGGCCCTGATGGGTGAGTTATATTCCAGCCGAAACAGGATCCAGACCTTCTCAATTAAATGAGGGATGCCCCATAGACTCCTTTCAGGGTACGCCAAGGCTGCCAAAGACCAGCTGTCTTTGGGACACTGAGGCATAGGTGAGATGGCGACTTGGCCAGGCTGAGAATCCAGAGGGAACCCCGAGGGCGCCCGAGCAGACAGTGGTTACAATCTCTGCCGCCTGTCTTGGGTTGGAAACCCCTCCAGGAAGAGCTCCCCTAGGCGCCTATTCCCATGGCCTGTCCCCTCAGTCACGCCTCCTTCCTTCCCTGCCTCTCCTCCTGTCCTCCCTGTTGCCTGCAAGCCACTGGCTGCTGAAAGTCCTGGGCAGGCTCCACTGTGCTGGAGGATGCCAGGCCCCGCTGTGCCCCCGTGGGACACCCACCCACGGGGCCCCTATTTGAATGACTCATTCCACACGTCACTGCCCAGACACAGAGGGCCCCTAAGAGCTTGGCCCACCCACCCGTGCTCTAGCCTAGGAAGGCCAGGCCTGCACCAGGGAGGCCACACCAGTGCAGGGAACGCACATGTCCTGGAGCCGGGGACAGACACCCGACTCTGCAGACTTGGCGTACTGAGAAAACCACATTCCCCTCAGAGCCTGTTTCCTTGCCCGTGAAACAAAGCTTGCTCTTAAGTGCTGTGGAGTGATCTCCAGCGAATGAGAAAAGGCAAGCGGTGGAGCACCGTGAGAGGTGGGGGTGATAACACACAATCTCAGAGCTCCTCCGGGTGGGTCTACCGGTTCCCAAGAAAGCTCAGAAGATGCCCGAGAGGGAGAGAAGTGCTCTGGGTGGGGTGGGGGGGCGGTTTAGGGAGCGAGGGGAGTAGGTGGGCGGGAGGCGGGATGCAAGGCCTCCCAACAGGTCCGTAGCTTTCTACACTGTGATTTGGAGCCATATGGATGTAATAATGATTCAAAAACGAATGCAAAAATTTTAAGAAATTAGGTAAGAGAGCAGATAATAATAATCCCACTTGCTTGCATGCTTTCTTTCTTTCTTTCTTTCTTTCTTTCTTTACTTCTTTCTTTCTTTATTGGATTTTTGAGACAGGGTCTCAATATGTAGTCCAGGCTGGCCTTGACCTCACTGTGTAGCCCAGGCTGGCCTTGAACACACAGCAATCCTCCTGCCTCAGCCTCCCGAGTGCTGGGATTACAGGCGTGCACCACCACACCTGGCCCCACATACTTTAATAATATGAGAGATGCACAACCAAGACTGCCACTCATCCTCTAAGTACTGGCCTTCTGGCCACTGAATCCTTAACCTGGAAGGACCCTTTATTTTAAGTCAGTGTCCTCAATAACAGCAATGGAGGTCACTGGCACCAAGACTCAGGAGCCATCTCAGTGCTGGACACAGTGCTGCGCACTGTGTGGACATCGCCCGTTGATTTATGAGGGAGATTCTGATCTTATGAGGAAGGTTATCATCAGTCCCATTTTAAGGATGGGAAAACTGAGGCTCACTGAAGTTTCAACTACTAAATTATAGTAAGCAGTAAAATCCCCCCCCTCCAGCAAGGCTTTTCCAGCTACAGATTTCAAGTCCTCCCATGGAGGTTCTCAAATGCTGGCTGCACCTCACAGACATCTGGGAATTTCGAAAAATACTGTACCACCCCCTTCACCCCAAGTTTTGGTTGTTCTTTTGTGATGAGGCCTGAGTTTTTTTATTGCTGTTTTTGGTGATTTTTTCCTCCTCCCATGCTGGAGAGCTGACCCAGGGCCTTGCCCGTGGTGGGCGAGTACTCTACCATTAAGCTACACCGCCATCCCAAGCATCTGTGTTTTTGCACGTCTATGTGTTTGGTACTAGGGATTGAATCCAGGGCTATATCCCACTGAGCTATATCTTCAGCCCTCTCTTATTTTTTTATTTTGAAAGAGGGACTCACTAAGTCACTACATTTCCCAGGCAACTTGAAATCCTGCTGCCTTAGCCTCCCAGAGTGCTGGGATTATAGGTATGCGCCAACACACCCGGCTGGCGTCTGCATTATGGCGGGGTTGGGGGGTGTTGGGGATCGAACTCAGGGCCTTGTGCTTGCTAGGTAAGCCCTCTACCAGTGAGCTAAATCCTCAGCCCCTAGCATCTGTATTTTTAAAGACCCAAAATGATTCTGTTTCACTGCCTGGATTGTGTCCCTAGATAAGACTTCCCAAGTGAGAAGCCAAGGCAGGGAGGGAAATGACTTTGCCCAGGTTTAGACAGTGGCTGGAACCAGAAGTGGACCAGGGCTCCCAGTACCTAACATAGAGTTTTTGTGTAAATAAGAAAAAGGCACCCACCACCTGCAGAGCTCATGGTCTTTGGAACTAGGGCTGGATTTCACCCCCACTCAGCCCTTGGGGCTGGAAAACATTTGTGCAGTGAGCAACCTGTATAACTGTACACAGTGATCCTGACCTGAGTCTTAGGACTTCCAAACACTTCCCCTATGTGACCTCCAGACAAATCCCTAGAGCCCCTCAGAACAAGGGTGACTTCTAGGTTGTAGATTTGGTCTTCTCGCCCAAGACTAGGGCTCAGACTGGGCAGGGGCTCCCCCCACCCTCAAGCCTCGGGAGCAGGACAGACCCCATCTAGCTGCCAAGGTCACTCCTGCAGATAAGGTGAGGAACATAAACAGCAGAGACGAGCATAAACAGGAGAATGGTGACACCCTCACCCAGATGTCACAAGCTGCCCGGTGACAGGCAGGCAGTCCACAAGGACGCCCCACCCACACAGGCCCGAGTCCTCCTGGCTTTCTTCCTGATCCCTCTCCGGACCATCCGCTACCTGATCTCCTGGGCCTCGGGGTCAACATCTCCCGCAGCGCCCTGCTCTCTGGCCAGAGCACCTTCCATGTCCCTTTCCCAGCGGCCATCTTTTCAGAGTTAGCATGTGCAGCCCTAGAAGGGCAGCGTGGCCTTGGGCTAGGAGTGTAGATTGTGGAGCCAGCTTGGATTGGAATCCTACTTCTCATTTCTGTCTCTATCGGCTCATGACTCAAACCCTCTGTGCCCTCTGTGGTCTATAAAACGCTGATAAAACCACCGCCTTGCTCCCTGAGTGGCGTGAGAATTCACGAACACACGGAAAGCCCCCCAGACAGCTGTATACACATTGGCCATGACTGTCAACGGATGTCTCTGTTTCACTCCCGTGAGAAGCCTAGGAGTGAGATATCATTCCCCGTTTACAAGGCAAGAAACTGAGGCTCGGAGGGGCTGAGAGAGTCAGGGCAGAGCGCTGATCTTTCTCAAAGGCTGATGTCTCCAGAGACAGGCTGTGACATGGAGTCTCTGGCTTGCAGCTCATGCTGCTGGTCCAGGTGAGGTCCCTGACTTGGGTCTTCCAGCAGCTCTCAGGCCACCCTGGGAAGGAGAGAAAAGTGGCGGGCAAGGGCTCTGCAGAACCGCCTGCTCCCTGACATCCTTCAGCGCATCCTTCAGCCATCGGCGAGAGCTGGCCACCCCGTCCCAGCTGGCCACCAGGAGGCCCAGGGTGACCTAGGTCCTAGGATGAGTCTCTCCCTATCTCTGCCCGCCAGCTCCCCTTCTGCACCCCGGGGTGACCGATGAGGCTGAACAATAGTTTTGCAAGAAAATGGTACTTCGCTGGGCTCCGGCCACCTCCAGAGTTGGGTTTGAGACGCCCCAGCCTGCGTCCTCCCACCCGAGGAAGATTCCTCAGTCCCGAACTCAGCCCCAACTCGGCATCCCCGTGGGGAAGACTCCCCCGCCCCCAGCCCCGCTGCCTTTATCACTCTTTGGTAACAGAGCAAATTTGCTCAGGACACAGAGCCGGGAGCAGGCCGACTGTTGACTCGAGCGAAACCTCCCCTTCAGAGGGCAGCAGAGGAGGCCACTGGATGTCCACGGGGAGGCCAGCGGCCTCTTGCATAACCCAGGCGGCCTTCTGCCCACCTGGCCTTTTCAGGGTTAGGGGTGAGGCAAACCGCAAACTCATGCCCAGTTAATTTTTTAAGGCAAAATCAACAGGCTCAGCAATGATTAGCAGGCAGGTAAGTTCATCTTAATCACGCTGAGGACAAGGAGGGAAGAAGGAGGCCGGTGGAGGCCCAGGGATGGGGCCGGTTATCAGTTAACCACATGAATGTTGTTTCCTTCCAAACCCACTGGCCTTCAGCCCCAGCACTCTCATCTTCCTCTCGGAAACAGTCCTGTGGCAACCCAGTGGCGGTCGGCCACTGAGTACACAAGCACATGGCCATCACGGTGTTTGGAATGAGGTGGAAGGGTCCTCCTTGGTAAGACCGAGCTTCCCAGCACCACTGAGCCGGCTAGAGAACGTCCCTCCCGCACTCCGGAACTCTGTGAGGGGCCCAGGTGTAAGGCCCATCTCCACATCCAATCTTGCAAAGGACCTCAGTGTCTCCATCCACCAACTGGGTGTGTCAGGGAGATGGGTCTGAAGTGCTGTGTGTTGCCACGGGCGCAAGCCCTGGCGGGATGGCTGGCAAGTTCAGGCACCCAGGAGGAGCCGAGTCCCAGATCGCCAGAGCACCTACCTGCCATTGGTATCAGCAGGCGCCAGATCCCAGCTCCAGGCAGAAACTGTGTTCTCAATGGAAGGCAGGGCTCCAGTGGGTGGCTGGGACCGCGGGGATGGCCTCTTAGAGCCCAGCTGCCTCAGGACTGCTGCCCTGGGGTCTTGGGAGCTGCCAAAGATAGCAGCGAGGCCGGGCGAGCCTCAGGCCAGGTGGCTGCCTGGACTGGAGTTTGGTCAGCAGTTGGGGACCTATATTGTGAGATAGTTAGGACTTTGTCCACAAACTGGAATTTGAAATTTCAAAGGGGCGAAACTGAAGGGCCCTACCCCAGAGTGGAGATGGCTCTTGGCTTCTTTCCCCCACGACTTTTGTTCTCTGTCTTGATAAGTCCTGGTTTCCCCTGCACTATGCTCTGGTAGCGGGTGGAGGACGACAGATGGGAAATGGCATCGAGGGGGAAGCTGAGGCATCAGCACCTGGTGTGTGGGGGGTGGCCGGGTGCCTGGAGGATGTCTCCAGAGCTGCATGTGCCCGGGGACGTGGCGCTGGCTTCTCAGATGCTGGGCTTCCTCAGTAGTACAGTGAGGCTGGAGCCAGCGGGAAGCAGCCGGAGCTGCAGAACCCTGAGGCCCTCCGTGGCGCAGGGAGTGGGGACTTGGGAAGGGGAAACCCTTGAGCTCCAGAGTCGGACTCTGTCCAGTGGCAGCTCCTCCAGGTGCACCGTGTGGTCTTGGGCAAGTGTCTTCACCTCTCTGAGCTTCAGTTTTGTCATCTATAACGTGAGGGTGTCTGGGGCATCGGAGAAAATGAGAAACGTGGAAGGTGCTCTATAAACATTTGCCATTAGTATCATTTGAAAGAAAAACAATGCAGTTCCCAGAGGTAGTCCCCTTCACTCCCTCCAGGGCAGAGGGCGAACTTCCTGCGACCTCACCCCACTACTGGCTGCCCTTCCTCCAGGCCTCTGCCTCTCCAGCCGCAGCATGGAGGAGCTGGGCCTCATGGCGAGCCCTGAGGTCCTACTACCCTCTAGGAGCTGCTGTCCCTTGAGCTGCGGCCGGAAAGGTCAAGAGGAAGGGCTGCCTTTCATCTCTTGGCAGAGATGAAGACCGCTGCCAATGGATGGTATCTAGGCAGCAGCGAGGACAGAGATTGCTCATAGTGGGCTTGCCTGACCTCAGATCACCAGAAGGGGGAATATGGATTCCTAAAGATTACGCGGCCCAAGGAGTCCATGAGCGATGGCAGTAACCACCATGATGCACTCTACATGGGGCATTGGTGCCAGGGCCCTCCCTGGGTACCAGAATGCATGTTTGCTCAAGTCCTTGATATATGTGCAAATGATGTAGTATCTGCATGTGACTGACTTACAGACATACTCCTGTCTATTTTAAATCACCTCTAAATTACTTATACTAATTCCATGTGAATGCTATGTAAGTAGTTGTATACTGTATCGTTTAGGAGAAGGAATAATGAAAAATCTGTACAATGGTCGAGCATGGTAGTGAATGAGCAGGCCGATAATCCGAGACCAGCCAGGCAGCAGGCAAGACCCTGTCTCCAAAACAAACCAAAAGGGGCTGGGGATTTAGGTCAAGTGGTAGAGCACTTGCCTAGCAAGCAAGGCACTGAGTTTGATCCCCAGCACCAAAAAAAAAAACAAGACAAACAACAACAACAAAAAAATAATAAAACCCCAACAAAACAAAAATTCTGTTCATATTCGATACAGACACAATTTTTCCAACTATTTTTGATCCAATTTCTTGGCTGCAGAACCCATAAGTAGAAACAGCTGACTTTGTGCCTATACCTGCTCATTTAACTCCTATGCCACCCCTCCCGCTGGTGGGAGTGCTGAGGATCAAACCCTGAGTCTACCCCTGAGCCACACCCCCAGCTCAATTGCATTTTGGTTTCTTTACTTTTTATTTTTTGGGGGGTTTTTTTGGAGACAGGGTCTTGCTGTGTAATTCAGATTGGTCTTGAATTCACTATGTAGCCCAGGCTGGCCTCAGACTTGTGGCGATCCTCCTGCCTCAGCCTCCCAAGTGCTAGGATTACAGGTGTGTACCACAACACCCGGCCTTTTTCTTTTAATAATCGGTTTTACTTATTTTTATTTTTAAAAACGATCATTTCAACATGTAATCAATATTTCAGTTACTGTACATTTTATATTATTTTTTTCGGACTTAGAAAACTGATATGTATTTTACACATGCATCACGCCTTGATTCAGACTTGGCCTATTTCCTCATTTTTATGATGCTGAAATGAAACTGAATAGTAGAACCAGAAGTCACAGCACTTGGTAAATTATAGTGCCTGTAGCCTAAGATCCAGGGCTTATGCCCATAAAGATGAGTGACCGGAAGGAAAGTCGAGAACCTCCATAGTATTATCTCATTTAATCTTCAAGGAATGCTGCAGGTTAAGCCCATTTTATAGGAGGAATCTGTGATTCAGAATCATTTGCCTGAAGTCATAGAACCAGCAGATCCTGCCGGTGATGGGTCATTCATATGAGGAGCATGTGTCTGGGAGATATTGTCTGGAGTTGGTTAAAGGTGGAGCAAGCTGTGTATGTGACGGATGACGCAATCTGTAGCTGCTGGGGGCGGGCTGACTTGTGGGGAAGCGGTAATGAGGTATGACCTGCGTCTGGAATGTGCCCCTCAGGCAGTCACGCAGGTGGAGCCTTTGGCAGGTCATGTATGTCATGGCCTGTGGAGTTAGCAGTTCGTTGTGTGCAGGTGCCCACCTGCTAGTTCTTGCATATAACACATGTGGCCGGATGGACCCTGCAGATCAGAGACCTTATTGAATGAGTCTAAGTTGTCACTGATAGAAAGATGCATTCTTATTGTTATTACCTAATCAAATACTGACTTGCCAGAGATCACAGTCCACTCACAGAAATGTGGAAGTGCGTTGCTCACACTAGATGAATTGCCGGATAGATAGGACAAGCCTTGCTGGGGTGTGCAGGGAGCAGCTGCGTATGGCTCCTCACAGGGGCCAGGCAGGTGGTGGGGACCTCGGAGGGCCTTGCCAAACTGCTGGCTGCTTCTGTGTTTACCCCTTCACTGGGTCTTCCCTTTCCATCCAACCCTGTGCTCCCTCCACGGGCGCTGGAGCCAGGACCGGATGTTCCCAGGGTGGGGTGTGGGAGGAACCCACCTGCATGTAAAGTCCCCTTCAGGATCTTAGTTCGATAATTGGTCTTGAGGTGTTGATTGGGAGGCCTCCCTTGTTCCCTCCCTTAGAGTCTTGTCCTAACCAAGAAGCAGCTGGGCCAGGATCATCTCCCCATTTTACAGATGGAGAAATTGAGGCCCGGAGAAGAGATATGATTTAAACAAAGCCGTCCAAATAGTGAGAGAGCCAGTTTCTAAACCCAGGTTTCCTGGCACCAAATCCAGCTTCTTTTCTCTCCAGAACCATTGCTCCCTTTCCCCCAGTTCATGGGCTCTTGGAGGAGGGGAGAGGAGAGTGAAGTTGAGCAGGCCAGGAAAGGGCTTCCAGTGTTCAGAAAAAGATGGCAAAGATGCCTCCTTCCACCCCTCAAACCCATACGCCCCTCTCCTTATTTGCTCACTAATTCACCTACTGGCTACTATCACTCATTCGCTCAACTCACACATTAATTCTCCCCGTCTCCAATACACTCATTCACTAATTGGCCCACTAATTCGATGAGGGGACACGCGTCTACCCACACCGTCTGACCTGTCCTTCCAGCTAGCAGGGCGAGACAGGCATCCAGGCCCCTGAGGCCTCCACCTTCACTCTCTGCCTTCACCTTGGCAACTCTTCCTCGGGTCTCCACAGATCCAGGGTCTTCGACAGCATCCACAGAGCAGGTGGAGAAGGCTGGAGGATGTGAGACCAGGGCAACCATGTGCCCAAGACCAAGGACAGGGGGTACAGCTGCAGAATTCCTGGGGCCAAATCAGAAAGGAAAGCACAGGCCCTTGTTCTGGATGTCCGAGGGTGTCAAGAGCAGAAGCAGACCCTCATTCCAAGACTGCACAGGGGCACATCCACTCCTGCCACCTTGGGGAGGGGAGAGGAGGAGAGGGGAGAGGAGGAGAGGACCAGACACAAACGGGGGTACACAGTGTGCGGAGAGGGGAGGAAAAGGGCACAGGCGATGACTGACTTTGGCCAGGCACAGTGAGGTGTTTTTCTTCTGCCATCTCACTGAATGCTCGAACCAGCCTTTCAAGTCAATTGCACATTTTACAGAGAAGTAAACTGAGGCTCAGGGAGAAGAATCATTTACCAGAGTCACAATTAGCAGGTGGTAGGCGCCAGAATGTAAACCCAGGCCTGTGGGGCTGCAGACCTTGTCTCAGGCGGTTTGGGGAGGGGCGGGGGCCCAGGGAAGCAGGAAGAAGACCCGGGAGTCCTGGAGAGGCTGCTGTGAGTCACAGGAGCTGGGATGGGACTTAGAGATGAGTCAGGGCCTCCCCGGCGGCCCATCTGCTCTGCTCCCCGGGCAGGTGGGAAACTGGAAGAGAGGTCCCGGCTCAAGGCCCCTCAGCACCAGTATCTGGGCTTGAGACTAGGTTCTCCATTCATGAGCCGCAAGGTGGCTTTATCATCGCAACCACCCTGAGGGTGGAAGCCAGTGATTTAGGAAGGGACTGAACTAGGGGCCTTGGAGGTGGCTGTCAGTGCCTGAGCAAAGCGGTAAGATGGCCGACGCGGGGCGACAGTGCCTGGGGTGGCTGAGTCAGGGATCGGATGAATGCCGGCGCCTCCAGTACCTGCCTTGCAAAATTGATAACTGAATCTTGGTGAGTTAGGGCCCCAACAGTTGTAATTAGCACCCCGGGTGTCAGTCAGAGCCCAACAAACAGCCAAATCCCTTCAGCAGCGCCTAGCCTATCCAGCAGCGGGACGATTAACCATTAACCCCCACCCTCCCCGCGGAGCCTCCACCCTGCACAGAGGCTAGGCCGGGACTCCAGCCTCAGCCTCCCAGAAGACAGTTTGAAAGGAAGGGAGGCAGAGAGGGGACTGGGAGGAGGCAGGGGAGGGTGGAGGGCGGGGGCTGCGGCTCGGCCCAGAGGCTTCGGGGTGGGCATCGTGGGCAGGGAGGGGGCCGAGGTGTGGAGGCAGGGGAGAATGCGCCTCTCCAAAACCCTGGTCGACATGGACATGGCAGACTACAGTGCCGCGCTGGACCCAGCCTACACCACGCTGGAATTCGAGAATGTGCAGGTGTTGGCGATGGGCAATGGTAGGTGGGGGCAGGAGTGCCATGGGGACAGGTGTGCCCAGGTGTGGGAGCGGATCTTTGGCCCTTGACTTTGGGGTGGGAGGAGAATGATAGAAAATGGTAGGTTGGTCCTGTAGGCTAGTACAGGTGTTGCCAGGTGAGACCAGTGGCCAGGTACAGCCACCAGGGACGTTCTGGGTGAGGGCGAGCTGGCAGGGGCAAGCTTCCAGCCAAAGTAGATGCCAAGTCTCCCCCAACCAGGCCCCTCCACTTTCCCTGTGACCTCACACCTGTTCTGCTCAGCATGTCCCTGGAAACAGACATGATGGCGAGCTCACTGTGGGCACTGAGCTCCAGCAGTTCAGCCCAGTATGGCTCCATCTTGGGCCTAGTCAGAGAGCCAGAAAGGTACGTTGTGTCCCTGGCGATGACGGGGTTACAGGCATAGCTGCATCTCAGCGTGTCTTCGGGAAGTTCCTGGGGAACTGGAGGTTGAAGAAACGGAGTTCTCAGGGGAACTGTGTGTGTCATGTGTGATCATGTGTGTGATCCTGCGTTTCTACGTATGTGCGTGAGTGGGGTGGTAAACTGCATTGGCAAACGTGTATCTGGGGAACTATATTTGCATAGTTCATTTGTGTATTTATGTTCTGTGTCCATTTCCATTCGCCCTTGTGTCTCTTGTCCGGCTTGTGTATGTAAGTGATGTGAGTATGTGTATACATGTGTCTGCGGATATCTGTACATGTGTGCTCCATATGTGGCTCACTGACTGGGTACGATTATGGATGTGGACACGTTTGTGTGCCCTGGGCTTTCTGCGTGTAAGTCCTGTGTGGCGTTGTGTATGTCCCCATTTTCTTTTTCTTTTTTTTCTTTTTTGGTGCTAGAGATCAAACTCAGGGCCTTGTGCTTGTGAGGCAAGCGCTCTAACCACTGCGCTAAATCCCCAGCCCCGCCATTTTCAGACCTGTGTGCGCATCCTCTGTGTGGAGAGGTCAGCAGCCCGTGCTGGGAATGCCGTGCAGACCCCGTGTAAGGGGCGTCCATCGTGCCATTTGCCAATCATCAGGAACATGTCTGACCCCAAGCAGAGTTTGTGGCTCTCGTGCGTCTCCCCCATTTATACGCTCGCTCCAGCATCACTGAGACATCTCTGTGGCAGATGGACGGTTCTCCTCTGCAAGGAGGTGGGGGGAGGAGGAGGCCGGCGAGCCCGGAATCTCCTGGAGAAGGGCCTGCTGGGTTCCAGGCCAGCCTCAGAGACGAACTGGCAGCCGGCCAAGGTCAGCCTGCCACCAGCCTTCCTGATGTGGCCCTAAAGCCACACGGCCGGTCTCAGGCTGTGGCTCGGCTGGGGTCTGGACAGCTGGTGGTCAGTAGAGCAAGACAGAGGAGGCAGCAGCCAGACCTCGCCTCTGGTCAGTTTCACCAGAGGCCCACCGGTCCGTGCCATCCGTGTACCATGTGACCTCGGCATATCGCCTCCTCTCTTGGCCTCTGTGTCTTCCACAAAAATGCGCTCCTTCTCCCCAGATCTGTCAGCCAGCCCCTGTGAGGGGCTTGAGGAGAAAACACACTGGAAATGGTAGACAAGTTGCTGCTGCACTCAGCAGGGTGTCCTGTGACCCCACAGGGACAGAGTATGTACTGTCACAGTCTTGGCCACACTGCACAGCCCCTTGAGAGCCCAGGGGTTCTGGCTTCCTGGGGCAGAGGTCAGGCCCCTTGACTAGGTGTTCCGCAGACACAACACCGCAACTCTGGAGCCAGAAAGATCCTTCCTGCCTGTGTGAATCTGGCAAGCCATTTTCCTCCCTGAGCCTCAGTTTCCTTATCTATAAAATGGGGATAAGTAGTAGCGCCTGCCTCCCAGGGCTAACCAGAGGACAAATAAGATAAGGTTCCTGAGGGCTGAGCCCTGGTGATTGGCCTGGCCCATGTGAGTCACCTCAAGGACTCTAAGCAGGGTCTGCCTGCCTCCCCCACTGGAATCTGCCCTGGTTGGGGTGTTGTGGTTATATGAGATTGTCCTTCAAAGTGCTCTGGGTACATTTTGAGCTGGTGGCTCAAAGGACATCTCCCCACCAATGACAGCTCCTCACTTGTCTCCCACCCCTCCTTCTGAAGCAACAGCAGGGAATCCCGGCTTCTTCAGGCTCTGACAGCTGCCCCCTCCTGGGCTGCGTGGCAGGCCAGTCCCTCACGCCACACCCAAACCAGCCCCTCTACTCGCAGCAGTGCGCCAATGCTGACGGGTCATTGTCCTCTCTGGGCACCGCTGTCCTCACCTGGAGAATAAGGGTGGTCGACTGGCCTCAGGGGGCAGATGGTCTGCCCCACAGCACCCAGCCTGGCCTGCCCAGGGGAGGCCTCCTTCCCCGGCCTCTGGCTGAGCTGCAGGAAGGTGGGGTCAGTTCTTCCAGGGGGTCGGGGGAGGAGAGGCTGGGGGAGAAAGGGCACCAGTGCAGCTTAACAATTATCCCTGTCTCCAGGAATAGTTCACCAGGTGGGGGGGCCGCGCTCCTGGGCACACAGAGGCCTAGGAGATGCTCAGCTGGATGACAGCAGATAAGATGTGGGCCCAGGTCACCTGCTCAGAGGGTTTTCTTCTGCAGAGAAGTGTTCATTTCACAAGCGCAGACCTACAGCTTACTGTGTGCCAAGCACTCGGCACACATCCATTCACTGAGTCCATGGAACAGCTCTCAGGGATTATGATGTACCCTGTTTTCCCATGGAGGAAACGAAGGCATGGAGAAATAAACTAATTACAGCCAGTGTCACATGACCGAGTGGGCCAGCCAGGATTCCATCCTGGGCTGAGAAGCTTCGCGGTCTGTGTTCCTACTAATGGT
Source organism: Hystrix cristata (assembly GCA_004026905.1). Taxonomy (NCBI): domain Eukaryota; kingdom Metazoa; phylum Chordata; class Mammalia; order Rodentia; family Hystricidae; genus Hystrix; species Hystrix cristata. Next base: position 19,898 of record PVJO010005234.1, read on the forward strand.
GTGTGACCCTCTTCTAGTCTTTTTTTTTTGAGGAGGATGGTGATGGGGATCAAACTCAGGGCCTTGTGCTTGCTAGGCAAGCGCTCTACCACTGAGCTAAGTCCCCAACCTTCCCTCTTCTGTTCTTAACTGGAACTCCCCTTAGGGATCTAAGGCTGGATTCAGAGTTACTATGGAACACATGCACGTGGACTCTGGTGTGCATACACAAGTACTTTTCAGCAGGGGTGGGGGCGATCTCGAGTTGATCAGTGAAGAGTCTATCCTTGGTGGACAATTTGCTTGGAGAAAAGGGGACTCAACTGCTGATTTTTTTTTTTTTTTAATCTGCAGACGGATTAATTGAACTGCTCCTTTCCATAGTTAGGGAAACTTAGGCCAGGCGGATAGGAAGTGAGGGAAACAAACTAGCCCAAGGTCGCAAGTGGCTTAGTGACAGGGTCGGCACGAGGGCCCGGGACCCCTGGCACCCGAGCTAAGCTCCCCTGTGCAGCTGGCCGCCAGTCTCCCTCCTCACATTTACATAGGTGCAGTCGTCTCGCCTCCGGGCTGAGAGGCATTGGAGAGCTGCCCAGGCCTTTGAGGTTCACCCGCCTCTGGCCACTCGGGGAGGAAGGGGGACAACACCTGGTTCTGGGGAGTATTTATCCTCCTGCCACCCACTCTGCCCAACTAGGAGTCTGTAAGAGCCGAATGCACCCAGAAGTGACCAGGTGTTCATCCCTCTGAGAAAGCTGGGGCCTAGCAACCTTCTGAGGGAGAAGCAGTTCTTTACAGATGCGAAACTGAGATTCCAAAAAGCCAAGTGACTTGCCCGAGGTCACAGGGCAGAAACAGCCCCCAGGTCTGGTACAGATCCCCACAAGGCTCACACAGGTTCCTGACTTTCTGCCCTTCCTGGGCCCTAACTTCATTCTCTTCCTGCACAGATACATCCCCATCAGAAGGTGCCAACCTCAACGCGCCCAACAGCCTGGGTGTCAGTGCCCTGTGTGCCATCTGTGGGGACCGGGCCACAGGCAAGCACTATGGAGCCTCGAGCTGTGATGGCTGCAAAGGTTTCTTCCGGAGGAGCGTGAGGAAGAACCACATGTACTCCTGCAGGTGAGGAGCTCTGCACAGGCCTTGATTTCTCCATCTGGGAAATGGGTACACTTGGACTGTCTTCTCCTTGGGTGGGTTCCTAGAGGTATCTGCCCTTCAAGCCTTCCAGACTCTTTTGGTTTCTTAGGCCTTATGGATCCAGGTGGGAATATCTACTCATGCAGCTCTATTTTCTGACACTAAAGAGCATGGAACCCATCCTCCAGCCTGGCACTTTTTCTGGGACAAAGAGGGGCTGGCCTCAGGCCTTTCCTCCTACCTGAAAGGCTTCCCAAGGCTTTGGAAATCCCTCTTTCAAAAGCATCTACCATTTTGGATAAGAACAATAATGAAATCATAGCAGCTGTCAATTGTGAGCACTGGCCACATGCAGCTGCTCCGCCAGGCCCCGTCTATGCATGATCTCATTGTCACCTGTCAGTTTGGGCCAGTTGCTACTATCATTCCCATTTTACAGATGAGGAAGCTGTGACTTGGAAGGCTAGGGTTTTTCCCAAGCTCCCGCAAAACCTCTGTGCGTCCCTGCCTCTACCTTTCCCTCCTCCCCTGCCCCCTTCGACCCCTCCGTGGACCAAGTATTGACTCGAAGTCAGAGCCAGAGGCCTGCTGTGGTCTCCGCGATCTCACAGGATATGGTAGAAATAACTCCGGCATGTAAGAGACCGCAGTTCCCAACTCAGCTCTGCTACCAACCAACTGAGTGACCCAGGGCCAGATGTTGCTCCCCGAGCCCCAGTTTCCCTGTTTGGCAGGGTAGATTGGACTCTTAGAGAGTCTCTAGGACCCTGCGGCTCCTGACCAGTTTGCACGGGAATTGCAGGGGTGCAGAGCTAGAGCAAGGAGGCTAGTGATTGGCTTCATTCTGTCCTGAGAGGGGAGGTTGTGTCTTCTCCCTCCAACCATCCAAACCCTCCCCAGATTCAGCCGGCAGTGTGTGGTGGACAAAGACAAGAGAAACCAGTGCCGCTACTGCAGGCTCAAGAAGTGCTTCCGGGCTGGCATGAAGAAGGAAGGTGAGCTCGGCCCTCCCCTGTAACCCCGCTGCCCCACCTGCGCCAACTCGGAGACCTGCCGTCATTTACAACTGTAGCCGCACTTTATGACTGGGTGACGGGCCCCAGGGCGACTGGCTAATGGCTGAGAGGAGGGAGGGCCTGGGGGATCTGACCACAGGGAGCGGCTGGGCTTGGTCTTGAGAAAGATGCAGAGATAAGCTCCCACTCGGCTACTCAGGCTCCCAGCAACTGCCACCCGGCCTGCCTGTGCCACCCAAGGCAGCCAAGGTGGGTGCTTCCTCTTCATCTACTCTTTCAAACATCAGGAACAAGACCATGACGCTGCCAGCGCACCTGGACTTCACAGAGGCGGAAAGCGGACGCTCTGTTCCTGAGTTTCTTGTCCAGGGACAAGCGCCTCAGTACCCCTAGTTATCCTTCTTGGGTGTCAGGTGACCTCCAGGATTTTCCCATTGTAGACAGTGGGAACAAGGCCGGAGACTTACCCCGGATGGAGGGGACAGGAGTGGCAGAGCACAGCATCCACTAAGGTCTTGCCAGGCCTCCTGCTTCCTCAGGGACTAGTCACTGGGCTGGACTCTTCCCACCTTCTGGTCTCATGACCACTCTGTGTGGCTGACACTATTACTGGGCCCATTCCACGGTGAGGAAACTGAGGCCCACAGTGGTTAAGCACTTACTGCAGGTCCCAAGATCTTTGGTGGAAGAGCTGAGGTTGGAACCCTCAGCTGTGCTGTTCGGAAAACACTTCAACACTGTTGGCCTTATGCCCTCCAGACCCCAAGGAAGTCTGAAAATTGTTTGCATCCCAAGTTTGGAAAGCAAAAGTCTTTTAACCACTTTTCAAGTAACTTGAGTTCATTTGCAAATCTCTTTATTTCCTTCTTCTTTCAACTCTCCTTTTCCCACTGTGGGACAGCCCAGACATTTACTTCCAGCCCATGGTTGTGCCTTACTAGCCAAGCCCTCAGTCTAGTCCTGCATGCAGACAAACATAGACATGTGTGCGCGTGTGCACACACACACACACACACACTCACTCACACACTCCCCAGCCCAGAAGCCAGAACTTGGTCCACCCCGAGGCACCTGAGGAGGGAGAATGTGCCTCTGGCAGCCTCTCTGTCACCCGTACCTGTCCCTGTACCTTTGTGTTCTCCGCTCCCTCCCTCAAAAACCTCTGTGTCTCAGCTCTACTGGCCTTAGGTTGAGCTCGAGTGTTTTGTTGGAAGATCAGGGCCTGAAGATCTTGCTCTAAAGAGACCTCAGTGGTTCTCCAAAGAAGGAGAGGTTTGCAGACCCTCTCCCCAACTTATCCAAGTTTTCCAGGGGGACAAGACTCCCTCACTCATTCTCACTTTCAAGCTGAGGACCACTCTGTGGTATGAGAAGTGTTGTGAGTGGGACCGTGGTGCATTTATGAATACTGGAAGCAAGAACTACAGCCTAATGTTCTAACGTCTGCGATTCCCTTATCCCAGCAACCTAAGATTTTAGATGCTATGATTGTCCTGAGTGGGTGTTCAGAGGGCATTGTTTGAGAGAATGAATCTCTCATGTAGAAATAGCAGCCCATCTAAGCACGTGGCTAATTAGCTAGGTTGCCCGTGGCCTGGTCCTGCATGTAGTCAGTCTTTGTTAAATATCTAGAGGGAGGGCTCCATCCCTTCTGAGCTCCAGTTTACTCATCTACAAAGTGAGGGAGCTATATAATGATCCACAGAGCCAGCACCCCCAGATCCCAGCTCCTGAGGTGGAGGGTAACCCTTAGGCCAGTCAGCCCTAGCTTGACCTTGGAAACAGCTTCCTGCCTCTTGGGACAGGAAAATGGGCATTCTGCCAGGAGAATAGTAGAGTCACTGATGGCAAATAGAGTGGGTTAATAAACACTGGTGCTTATTGGCGTGCCTGGGTTAACAGAAGACCATGACACGCGGTAGCTTTGAAACTGGGTCACAATAGCAAAGTGTGGCCAAGCCCTGGAAAGGTAGGGTTTTGCTAACTCAACCAAGGTCTGCCTGTCCCCAACACCCCTCCTCAGGCTGATGGGACGCTCCCAAACCAAGAGAGAGTCAGTAGAAGCCTCACTGATCAGGAAAAGTGAAACACATTTTCATTTCTTTCCCTTAATGGTAAACCCCACCAGACGATTTGAGGACTGAAACTCAAAAGTAGCTATTGAAGATCAGAAAGTGTGAGCTGGAAATGTAAGGTTTATAGACCAGCTGGATCTAGAGGTCATCAAGTCTAACCCCTCCCACTTCACCGATAGGAGCGGAGTGGAACGGAGTGAGGTCTAGAACTCAGGCACCTGAGCAGACATCGGGCTCTCTGGAGTGAAATTTGGAGTGATCCCCTTGGGAGGCATGTTCTGGCCTCGATTTGAAACTTCCTCTCCACTTCAGGGAGGGCTCCAAATTCCACTGGCTGGTCTGTTCTGGTCAGAGGATATCCCACTGAGGCTGGAAAGGGCTTCCCTGGAGGGGCAAAGACTCCAGGGGGAGAAACTCGAGAGCCTGGGAAGTTACAGCAGATGGAGAATTCTGTCCTATAACCGAGGCCAGGGAGATGGACACCTGCCTGGTCTCACTGTCAAGCTCAGAGCCTGTATCCAGGTCCCAGCATCAGAAGCCCGGGAATTCGGGAGAGGAGGGCTGGTGACAGGCCCAGATCACTTAATGGGCGCTTCCTCGAAGGCCAGCTTGGCACCCCAGGCACCACCAGGGTTCTCTAGGGAGACAGTCTCATCTCCTCCGCCTCTGGCCTGGCCGGTTAATATTCAATGGAAGTTACATTAGGTCCCCGACCCTGCTAATACTGAGCAAACATTTGGAAAACATCATTCCGTGACTGAGCTCGCGCTGGGCACTGATAAGGCCAGCTAACCTTGAGGAGCCCTATCCGCAGCTGCTGACTGTGGCCCTTTCATTCCCTGCCTCCCCAGACGCCTGCTGGGTGAGGCTGCTGCCAAGGAGGGGTGTGGTGGGCTGGGCAGAGGAGCAGCGAGGGGAGCTTCTCTACCTGGCATCTCTACTGTACCGCACTGACTTTTACGCTGAGATTCTAACGATGTGTAAAATCAAGAGGAAGTTGAACAGCTGGATGTCAGCCTTCTGTGGAGAAATGGGGTGCTGTCTCGTCCAGTGCCTTCTTCACTCATTCAGACACACACAGAGCACAAGTTGCACGCTGGGCTGGGCTGGGTTCCAGGGTGATCGCAGTAAACCAGAGAGGTGAAGTTCTGACTTTCTAGAACTTCCTGTCCCACAGAGATGAAAACAACAAAGAAGTTGACAAATAACTCTACAAGAAAAATAAAGCAGAATAAGGGGCAGAGTCTGAAAGAGGGCTGCTGGGGCAGGTCAGGGGTGGAGAAAGGGTCTGACAAGGTGACATTCTGGGGAGATGTGAAGGAAGGGGAGTTAAGCCCCACAGAACAGGGATTCCAGGCAGCAGGAACAACAGCAGCAAAGGCCCTGTGGTTGAGCGTGGCTTGTCAGGAGAAAGGCCATGTGGGCGGGGATGGAGTGAATAAGCAGAAACTGGTACAAAGTGGAGGCGAGAGGCAGAGAAGACATGCTCCAAGGCATGTTTAGAAGGTCCCTGTGTCTACCGAGAGGAGCTCAGCCCAAAGGCCAAGGCCAGAAGCCAGAGACCCCAGTGGAGGCCTGTACCAGCCCAGGGGGCACCCGCTGGGCCTGACCAGGGCAGGTGCTGCGCTTATTTTGTCAGGGTTAGTGACGACAGGTGGGGCGTAATCATATGTGTTGAGGAGAGAGGGTGGACCGAGAGCCAGGTTTGGCTGGAGGGGTTGAGAGAACCCACCTATGGTTCCTGAGATGGGAGGGAGCAGAGGGAGGAGGCTGGGCGGGGAAGCTTCAGGTGGGGAAACTGAAGCCCTGAGAAGATACTGTTCCCACCACACAGAGTGAGGGACAAATTCCCAACAGGAGCTCAGGTTTCCACAGCCTCGTCTTCCCTCCTTCCTCTCAGCAAATCCTAGTTCCCCAGTGAGGCCTTGCGGATGCCCAGGGGTGGGCAGGTGGGGGAAAGGCCACCTGATATCTTAGGCCTGGGCTCAGATGGGGGCAGGCAGAGGCCCTGACCCCTGTGTTCCAAAAGAGTGGTCAGCACGGGGCAGGAAGGAGGCGGTCTCACCTTGCAGACTGTGGGAAGTTGAGTCAGGAGCACCGGGCTCCTGCTGGTAGGCAGGTTGTCAGGCAGGTGCAGCGTCCAGGTCGCCCATCCAGAGCTTCTGCCTGGTGCTCAGGAATCCCTGAGCCAGCTCTGTGTCATCCGGAGCTATTTCTTTTGCTTTTTTCTTACACACTTTCATTTGAAAAGAAACGGTCTTCTAAACAGAGCCTGAGGATCTGTGATCTCGGCAAAGCCCTCCTCGGTGCTGCAGACCCGCCTCAGCCCTCTGCTGTCCTACGGGCCCTGCGGACGGGCCAGTCTTGCCTGCAGAAGCCTCCCCCTTGTGAGGGGGTTGGTTCTGGTGTCTGGGCAGGTCTTCTGTGAGCTGAGTTAGATTGCATCTCCCTATCTCCTGTGTGCTGAGCTGGGCTCAGGGCTCTGGGTACCCTCTTGCCCTCCCACCCCCACAGGTGTTCCCTTTACTCTGGAGCAGCCTCAGGTTGAGCTCTCTCCCCCCACACCTCCACAGCCCACCCTCGCTTCCCCCTCACCTCTCTCTGCTCTCACAGCCGTCCAGAACGAGCGGGACCGCATCAGCACACGGAGGTCCAGCTACGAGGACAGCAGCCTGCCCTCCATCAACGCGCTGCTGCAGGCAGAGGTGCTGTCCCAGCAGGTACGGGGACCCTCCTACACTGCAGAGGAGTCTCCTTCCTCTGTCTCCATCCTCCCCAGCCAGGCCCCGGGAAACAGCCAGGTCTGTAGCCAAGGCAAAACTCAAGCTAGGTGTGGGGTTCTCAGCACTGGCTAGTTCATCCTGCCGCTCACACCTCACAGGCCAAAACAGTTTCGCTCTTGCTGAGGGCCTGAAATCTGCACCAAGGACACAGGATCGCTGGATCCAGCTGGCCAGTCGGAGCTCAGCCAACCCTTTGCTGTGTGACCTTGGGCAAGTCATTGCACCTCTATGGGCAACAGTATCTTCATCTAGGAGATGAGGGTGATGATTTTTGCCTCGCTTCTCCTCTAGGGCCGAGGAATCCTGGGGCTCTCAGGGGCTGGCGGAGAAGGCAGGGTGGCAGCCGTTGCTGAGGAACCCTCTCCCTCATCTCGGGGATCTTCCCTTCTGCCCCTTTCCATCGAGCTTCCTTCGGAGATGGAAGTACACGGGAACACTGTGCAGGGAGCAGGCCTTGTGCAAGGGACAGGAAGTGGGGGGCTGCCACCTGCAGCACTTTTGTCTCCCGCAGATCACCTCCCCCGTGTCCGGAATTAACGGCGACATCCGGGCCAAGAAGATTGCCAACATTGCGGACGTGTGCGAGTCCATGAAGGAGCAGCTGCTGGTGCTGGTCGAGTGGGCCAAGTACATCCCGGCTTTCTGCGAGCTCCCCCTGGACGACCAGGTGAGGGCAGACACACACGGCGGGCAGCGTCAGACACCGGGCCGCCGGGGTCCTGCTGGCCCTCCTGGCTATAATTTGGCGCTGGACCGCTTTGGCTAACACACATAGCACTCAGTGTGCCCGGAACTGTTTAGATTATAAATATTAACTCATTAAATCCTCTCAATTTCTATGAGGTAGGTACTACTGTTCTTCCCATCTTAGAGGTGAGGAAACGGGACAGAGAGAGGTTAAGTACCTTGCTCAAGGCCATATAACTGGTATCCATCGCAGATGGGGTTAGAACTGGCCAGGGAAGCTGCAAAGTTCAAAGTTCTGGCTCCTCAGCCCAGCGCCGCACAGCTCTCCTGGGAGTGTTGACAGGAACCCAGGGCCAGGGATCTGGAGACTGGTTTTGAGCTCCAGCTGTGAGACCAGTTCCCTGGGTCATCCTAAGCAAGTTACTCCCTCCCTCTGAGCCTCTGTTTTCTTATCTGTCAAGTGGGAATTATTCACTTCAAAGCGCTTTGGGGAGGACTGCAGATGGACCTGGTGTTTTTTTTTTCCCCCTTCTTATTTTTTTTTTTTTAAGAGGCATAGAGGGATTTTTTAGGCAGAATTTTAAAATTACACCCAAAGAAATAGAGTGGAGGCTCTCAAGAGAGAGAGGAGTATTGTGGACTGAAGGGTGAGTATATTTATAGGAGATTTGGGGGTGGAAATCTGCAGAACTTGTGAATATATGGAAAGAGAGGACTTAATTGACAGATGAAAGGCAACAATTCTTTCTGCAGGGGAAGGGTAATGAGGCTGTTTGGAGCATACAGGATTGTGGAACACGTATAGTTGGACAACAGCCAGCTTCCTCGACATTGGTTTTTCCCTGTATCCACCAAGATGACTGAACTCAGCATCATCTTTCCTAAAGGGCCTTCTCTGGAGTACTGAAAAGGTCCCTGGGGGAAACAGCTGGGGAGGGTGACCTGTCTGAGGACGGGTGAGCTCCCGAGATGCTGCGTGTGGCCTTCACAAACATATCCCCACCTGGGCCAGGAGAGCTGGACCGGGCCACCTGCCCAACTTTGGAGGAGGAACAGGAGTCTGACTGTGCAGCCACAGCTGCCTGTCCGTGAGAACAGGGCTTCCCAAACTCCTTCTGCCGGACCCTCTGGGGACACTGTGGTCGCCCTGGGAGAACACTGGTCTGGCTGCTCTTCGGCCTCACCTGGCTGGACCAGAGGCCAGAGGCCTCTTCCTGGACCGCTCCCTCCCTTAGGAGAGTTGATGGGACAGGGATCTCGCTCCAACCACACCTGCCTTCTCCCCAGCCCCTCGTGCTCTGGCCCTGGTCCTTCTGCTGGAGAGTCTGCATTAATGTTTAATTCCCCCTGTTCCTTCCCAGGGGCTCAGCAGGACAAGATACCCCCAAGCTGAGCAATTGTTAACCTCGATTTCCCACCCAAACCTCCCTGGCTGGGGCTCAGAGCATTCTCAGAGGGCAGTGATGGGTAGCCAGTAACACAGGACAATCATTAACGCCACCGCCCCCTGCCTGCCCACCCCCCAGCACAACTGCCATGTCAGGGTTGGACCTGGGAACCCATTCATGGTGTCTGAGGAGCCCATCTTGCCAGGCATGGGCAGGGCCAACTTCAGAGAGCTGGGGGCATCGCCCTCCAAAGGACACCATACTTAAATCTACATTGTCATGGAAACCAGCTTCCAAGTTTGTGCAGGTCTTAGTTCATAGACATCAGTCCACAGAGACCTCGAAGGCTGAGTACGATGGATAGAGGGATTGAGGCCACGGAGAGAAAGTGACAGTCAGAAGCACGGTGCAAGATGGCCTCGGAGCTGGGATTGAATCCAGGTCCTCTGTCTTGCAGTTTGGGAGCCACTGGGTTGGTTGGGACTCTGCACAAGCACCTGGAAGATAGGAGGTACTCAGTAATTAGCACCCTTGCTTCCCTTCTGCTACTCATGGAAATTGGATTCGTAGCTCCACATCTTCCCATTTTTTCTTTCTAAGTTTTCCTCAAGATTCTGGCTATAGGGTGATGGAAGGGGTAAGGACACGTGGCTGGCCAGAAGGATCTAGGTCTAGAGAGGAAGACAAGATGTTGACTCACACATTCACTTCCTTCCTTCTTTCCTTCCTTCCCTCTCTCCCTTCCTCACAGCACTATCACCCTCTGTCCTATTTCCTTCTTTTCAATAATGTGGAAGCACTCTGCACAATATGATTTTTGTTGACTTTTTTTGTTTTGTTTTGTTTTGGTGCTGGGGATCGAACTCAGGACCTTGTGCTTGCAAGGCAAGTGCTCTAATCACCAAACTAAATCCCCAGCCCCTCCTTCTTTTCTACTTTACATACTATCACCCCACCCCACATGAGTTCTATAGGGTTAGAGACCTTGTCATTCTTTTTTGACCTTTGTGTCCTCCTTGTCTAAAAGTGCCTGGCACTTAGTAGGCGTTTAACATTTGATAACCAAAAGAGTGAAGAGTCAAATGAATGAGTGAACAGTAGAACTTTCACCTTGCTCATTGGGCTTGCAACAGGACCTCCAAACTCCCAGCCCCACCTTACAGACTAGGCTATTTTTCTAACCCAACTTTGGTCCTCGCCCACGTGCTAAGGTAGATGGCTGCAAAAGCATGGGCAGTGTCTTCCTGTGCCAGCCGGGGCCCAGCTGCTGATTCTCTGCCACACTTGTGCCTTGGCAAGAGCCATTTCTGAGACCCAATATCCAAACCCACATTTCTGTATGTTCTCTCAAAATACTAGAATCTCACAATGCCGAGTGGACAGAGGCCCCGGAGAGTCTCTGGACCGATGACTTCCCAAACTCAATTGAACTTCTGAATCAACCTGGGAGCTTGCTGAATGCAGCTCCCTGCGTGCTCTCCATATGTCTGGAATCAGAATCTCTGGTGGTCGGGCCAAAGAATCTGTTTCCAAATAGTACCTTTCATGAGTGTCTGTAGCTGGTCAGGGGTAGGAATCTGGGATCCACAGTTTCAGGGCATTTAGGGTAACAGACTATTTTGAGACTCTGATGAAAGCCTTTGAACTTCTGCTCAAAAGAGTGCACAGAGTATGTTGCCTACAGTTGTTGAGGCCCGAGGACACAGCAGTTCAAGGGCAGAGTCAAAGGAAGCACCCCGGCTCTTGAGGGAATGTTCTTTCTCCAGCTCGTCCCTCTCCAGGTCCCCAGTTTTACCAGTCATGGGAGTAAGGCAGCAGTTTTATGATGCCCAGTTTATGGTTCAGGCAAGGAGGGACAGGGGAGCATCAGGCTGCCTTCCCCAGGGATGCAGACACCGGACTCTGTCTCTTCTCTCTTCCAGGTGGCCCTGCTCAGAGCCCACGCCGGCGAGCACCTGCTGCTGGGAGCCACCAAGCGCTCCATGGTGTTCAAGGACGTGCTGCTCCTGGGTGAGGAGGGCTGCTGGAGGTCCCACCCTGTGCAGCGCACACACTCCCAAGCGGGGGCTGTCCCCATGGTGGCGTGCGGGGTGAAGGGAACAGATCAAGGGTGGCCATGTCCTCAGGCTTACCGACAGAGGACTCCAGGACTTGGTTCCCAACTGGATCCTCACCCAGAAGCCGGGAATTATGGGTGCAAAGAATGAAATTTCCCCGGGCTTCGAGTCAGAGCAGTCGGTTACTCCTGGGGTTACCTGTGCATTCTGCCATTCTTCCTGGAGTAGGACCCAACACACTGTATCCGAGGGGCTGTGCTGTTTTCTTTGAATACAACAATGTTATAATCGTAGCACTCTGGGAGGCTGAGGCAGGAGGACTGAAAGTTCCAGCCCATCCTGAGCAACTAATTAGTGATAATTAGTGAGACTCTGTCTCAAAATAAAAAGCGACTGGGGATGTAGCTCAGTGTGAGGACCCTGGGTTCAATCCCAGTACTGAACAAATGGTGTCCAGCTCCAGAATCTGGTCCCTTAAATTTGGTATTTTCGTCCCTCCCCAGTGGCCCTTGAATGTCGTCAGTCTTGAGTCACATTGGTAAAGGAAGTTTGGGTGATACAAAAGGAGCCCTAAAAAGCTGAGGGTCAGGCACACCCCAGGGACTTCGGGTACCTCCCTCTCTCAGTCTGGGCTCCAGTTTGTCATCGTGCAATGGCTGTGACGATTCTGCAAGTCCTCCTCCCAGGGCACCAGCGGCACTGTCACCTGCAAACCCCGCCCGAGATGACCGCCCATTCTCCCTCCTTCCAACTCCCCCAGGCAATGACTACATCGTCCCCCGGCACTGCCCGGAACTGGCGGAGATGAGCCGCGTGTCCATTCGCATCCTCGATGAGCTGGTGCTGCCCTTCCAGGAGCTGCAGATCGATGACAACGAGTATGCCTGCCTCAAAGCCATCATCTTCTTCGACCCAGGTACGAGCCTCACCGCCTAAGCCAGCGACGGCGAACCTTTTATAGTTTTCAATGATACGAACAGCGCACTGCGGCATGCACGCCATAGGTCCTCCGCCACTGTCCTAAGCCATCGCTGGTGGCCCAGGCTCTCTGTGAGACTTCTGCTGGATTCACAGCCTCTCTTATTGTCACGGCACCAGGAGAGGTCGTTTCATCAGTCCCATTGAATAGATGCGGCAAATCAAGGTTCAAAGAAGTGACGGGACTTGTCAAGCCCCTGCTCCAAAGGCCTGGACTTTTCTTTCCCTCTTTTCCCTTTTTCCCTTCCTCCTTCTTTTTTCTCCTTACTGCCTATCTTCCTTTTCCTTCGTCTTTGCTTCTTTTCCTCAAAAACCTTGCTCAAGATAATGTCTATACAAACTGGCATTGCAAATAGCTCTTCTCAACACACTCCACTTTTCCAGCCTGAAGTCTGTGCCCCACGATAAGCATTTCTGATTCTTTTAACGTTTTCTTCTGTAGTCACCTAACAGTCTGAAAAACGAGCCCAGAGGCTCGTTTGCTTCCCTCTCCTCTTGCATGTTAGAGGACCTACTATGTGCTGGACACTGTCTGCAGACAGATCACTTCCGGTAGTAACAGCAATGAAGAAGAAAATGACCGCCATTTGTTGAATGCTCACAGAAGCTTGGTTTGAAACACTTTATGAAGATTATTTTACTAATTGAGGTAGAAATTACGATTGTCTTCATTTTCAAATAAGGAAATTGAGGCACAGGGTGATCAACTTGACCAAGGTCACAACCAGGAAATGACAGTGCCTTGGTTTGAACTTCAGACTCTCGTCCATCTCCGTCTAGCTATCTCTCAGGTCCTTGTTCTTACCTTCCGCACACTATTCCCCATTTCCTGGAGGCTGAGAGTTCTAATTCTGGTTTCACCTGGAGCCCGGCCTAGGCTGTACATTCCTCAGTGCTTGGCACGAGGCTGGGCAGGTGGAAACTGCTCAGTGACACGTGTGGGATTAGTGTGAGATTATAGAGCTGAGTCAGAGTCCACAGCCCGCTTGGGAAGGCAGGGGACCTAATCTAGGCCTGGCATGTAGGAGGTGATCAATGAAAGTTTGTTGACTGAATCAGAGTGCATATACACAGGCTGTGGAGAAAGCCCATTGGGAACAGGGGCAAATTCTTTTTCTGCCACTTCCTTTGTTCATAATTATTTTCATGAAAGTTGATATTAAAGTATTAGAAAGTAAAGTACGAGGTTAAGGATATAGAATTTATTCACTAATTTTTTTTTTGCATTCATTCTTCCCTCCCTCCTTCCATCCCTTCTTCCAATTGTCTATTCAGTAAATACTGACTAGGCACAGAGTGGGTGGTGTGACAGTCAGTCTAAAATGGCAAATGAAGGCATGTGCCTGCTCACAGTGCTCACAGTCTTGTGGAAGAGACAACTCCATCCTGTGCGGTCAGTAGCGAGGAGGAGCCACAGAAATGTAGGGACACAGTGGACATACAATGTGGGCTGGGAGCGCAGGATGGAGCAGACTTCCTGGAGAAGGCGAACCCTCAGCTGGGTTGCAGATTTCAGGAGCAGCAGGAGGGAAAAGGAGACGAGTCTGTGTAGCCAGAGGCAGCCTGCGTTGGGCTGTGGGTCTGGGAACCAAAGTCGACCTCATGGCTCTGCCAACAACTGGCTGTGTGACCTGCGGCAAGTCCTTTCCTTTGCCGTGCCTCAGTTTCCCTATGTGTCAGCTGAGTGTGCCCTACTGGGTCTGTTCCTGAGACCCCACCTTCTGTCCCTTATTCCCCACTCCTGCGTTTGGTGTCTCAGGAAACATGACCCAAATCTTTTACCCGGATCTAGGAAGGTGTAGTCTGTGCTAGTGCGCTCTGGTTGTTGAGCACCCTGAATCTTGGTTCCAGCGTGGCTGGCGCCTGCCTGTGCAGCAATCTATGCAGTGACTCTCTGTCACTGAGTCCCCTGACCTGGGCCCCGTTTATCCCCCTGCCATCCCCTCTCGCTGCAGATGCCAAGGGGCTGAGCGACCCGGGCAAGATCAAGCGGCTGCGCTCGCAGGTCCAGGTCAGCTTGGAGGACTACATCAACGACCGCCAGTATGACTCACGCGGCCGCTTCGGCGAGCTGCTGCTGCTGCTGCCTACACTGCAGAGCATCACCTGGCAGATGATCGAGCAGATCCAGTTCATCAAGCTCTTCGGCATGGCCAAGATCGACAACCTGCTGCAGGAGATGCTGCTGGGAGGTCCGTACGGCCCGGGAGGGGTCCTGGGCACTGTCCGGGGGACAATCCTTGCGCAGACCTGACCTCGCTTCCGTTACCTCCTCAGCGTGTGGTGCTGGGAAAGTTTCTTAACCTACCTGGCCCTCGTTTTCCTCATCAGAAGAACGGGGACAAGGACAGAGGTGTCTACCGGTTCAGGTTCTGAGAGCCGAGCGTGTGCTAGTCACTCTTCTAAGTGCTGGAGGCTCAGCAAAGAACAAGATCTCTGCCTCCCTTCAGTGTGTGTGTGTGTGTGTGTGTGTGTGTGTGTGTGTGTGTGTGAGTGAGCACATGCATGTGCACATACAGGTGTGCGCACATAAAGGCTCATAAGGAACAGATAATAATCAAGAACACAATAAAGAAGGTAACTCTAGATTTTAAAATAAACAGGTAGAATGATAAAGTTTAACCAAAAAGAGGGCTCTTTAGATGAGTTGGCCAACGGAGACCTCACTGAAGGGGTGACTTCTGTGCTAAGACACGATGGAGAAAGGAAATAGAAGATTTAAAAGCCAAGGGGCTGGGGATTTAGCTCAGTGGTTAGAGTGCTCACCTAGCAGGCCCAAGGCCCTGAGTTCAATCCCCGGCACAAAAAAAAAAAAAAAATCCAAGAGAAGAACATTCCATGTGGAAGTAACTAGTTCCAGGCAGGAGAAGCTTATGTGTCTGAGAAGGAAGAGTGAGGTCATGAGATGGTGCAGTTGTATGTGATGAAGATGGAGATTAGGGAGAAACAAAATCATAAACATATGGCTTCATAGGCCACAGTCGAATATTTAGATTTTATCCTCATTGCACCTATTGTAAGGAGACCAACAGTCAGACTAACGTTTTAAACAAACCACTCTGATTGTTGGGTGGAGAGTAAATTTCAGGGGCACAAGGTAGAAGCCAGAGACTCCTGGGAATGTTACCATCTCCAGTCAGGGAAGAGCAGGGGAGGCATGGATCGTGGAAACAGAGCAGCATAGACAAACTCGATCATCTACACTCTTTGGAGGAGGAAGCACAGACCGCGCCGATGGATCAGAGGTAGGGAGTAATGGAAGCAGGAAAAGTCACGGGTGACATCTACATGGAATAATTTACTGAGGTACAGAACACTGAGTAAAACGGCTTGGAGCTGGGTTTGGGGGTGGTGGCCAAGGTGTCCCCAAAAGATCTATTAAGTGGACTTAAGTGGAATCTGAGAGGACTATTAGGTATCCAAGCTGAGCCATCGAGGTGCCAACAAAATATCCAAGCCTGAGGCTCAAACACAAGGTGAAGGCAGCACTGTGGCTTTCCAGCATTTAGGAGTCACAAGAAAAGGGGAGGCTGTGGAAAGCTGTTGAGGAAGATTGGCCAGAGAGGTGGGAGAAAACCAGGAAAACTCCGGAACCCAAGAGAAGAGTGTATTTTCAGGCAGACAGAGGATTTAACGGCATTAAATTCAACGGAGACCGGCAAAGATGGGGAGAAGGAGAGAAGTGTCCATTGGGCGGCAACATGGCGGCCCTTGGTACCTGTGTTGAGAGCCGGGTCGGAGGATTATGAGAATGCAAACCAGACTGAGGTGTTACAGAGTGAGTGAGTAGGAAAGTGAACAAGTGGAGTCCTAGCAGACAACCCTCTGAAAATGTCGTCCTGTGGAGGGAGGTATGAAGGAGTCGAGGATGGCCTCAAGAGAGGGGTCATAATGATGGGCCATGCACTCCTGGCTGGGCTTAAAGAAAAATAAAGATGGCGTGAGAGGTAGTGAGAAGTGGGACCGAGCAAATGGATGACCTCAGTAGGCCGGAAGGGTTTTTGCAGGGATGGTACTGGACAGGGTCAGCTGGGAGGGAGGGAAGAGAAATCAAAGTGCAGGTGCTCGGACTGGAGGCTTTGGAGGTAGTGTAGTTAGTGGCAACGTGGGGCAACTTTTCTCAGCCTGAGCCCGCTGGTGTCTGGCACTGGGTACGTCTTCGTCATGAGGCTCTCCTGCGCATTATTTAGCTACTGCTCTAGCACCTACCCATGAGACGCCAGTAGTACTTCTCTAGTGACAACCAAAAATGTCCACAGATATTGTCAAATGTCTCCCAAGGGGTCAAAATCATGCCCAATTGAGAACTACTGTCAACCCACTGGTGGCTTTTTTTTTTTTTTTTGTCTTTTCTTCAGTACTGGGGATTGAATTCAGGGTCTTTGCACTGAGCTACATCCTCGACTTTCTTTATTTTTAATTTTTATTTTGAGTCAGGATCTTGCTAAGTCACTAAATTGCCCAGGCTGGGCTCAAACTTGCAATCCTCCTGCCTCAGCCTCCCAGAGAGCTGAGATTACAAGCATGTGCCACCATGCCCAGCTAGTAACTTATTTCATTTTCATATAGACCCTGTGAATATGAGGTTATTGTGAATCAGTTATCACTGGGATTAGCATTAAGGAGCTTGTGGTCTGTTGCCAGATAAACACAAGTTAATCTCTCTGGATACATTATGTTATCTGTAGAATGGGATAATAATGGTATCCAGCCTCTAGGATTAAATTGTGTGAAACGTGAAATGTGCTATAAACTAGTACCTGGCATATGTGAGATGCTCAATAATTGTTAGTTATCCTTGAAACAAATGTATTTTAGAAGACTATTACAAGGCTTAACATTCTATCAATATCGTATTAATGACCACAACCTATTACACACTCTTTGGTTTTATCACTCCCTGACTCCTGTTGACTCACTTACTGTTCCAGACACTTTGCTAGGCCCTCAGAGAAAAGAAAAATGCATCTGTAATTGTAATGATCACGGACAGAAGTGGTTATTTCCAGAAGGAGCATTATAGATAAATTACTGTAGGAATTCCAGCAAAAGGGAAGAAGGAGAGTGGGAAGAATCAAAAGAAACTTCCAAAAAGAAAAAAATATCTGAGTGGGATTTGGAGTTATGGACATGGATTTGGACTATGGACACAGGCAGAGAAGGCACCGCTGACAGATGAAGCAATGTGAGCAAAAACAGAGATAGGAAAATACAAGGGACAGGGCGTTGGGGATTTAGCTCAGTGATAGAGCATTTGCCTAGCAAGCGCAAGGCCCTGAGTTCGATCCCCAGCACCCTCCACCCCCCAAAAATCAAAGAAAATACAAAGGACAAGTAGATGCTCCAGGTGGGTCCACTTGGCTGAAGCAGAGATGTGAAGAATGAGGCAGACAGAGGACTTGGGATCAAAGGACTTACATGTCGAGGAGATTTAAGAGCCATTGATTAAATCTATTATATCACTATGCAACTGATACACTATTTGTTGTAATTTAAATGGTCTCAGAGCGCCTTAAATGCTCTTTGTTTCTTTCAAACCACTCTTGTTCCCTGGGTCTTTTGGGTCTTCTCAGTAACCCCGTGAAACCAATGGACTCGAATGGTAAGCTCTAGTTTACTAACTCAGAACCAGGAACCCCATAGATTTTGGCAGGGTCAAGACAGATCGGCCACACTTGAGGAGGATGGTGCCACTAGGCCCACGGTCCTTATCCTTGAATCTCCCCTCTGATTGACCTCTTCTCTATCTGCAGGGTCCTCCAGTGACACACCCCATGCTCACCACCCACTGCACCCTCACCTGATGCAGGAGCACATGGGCACCAATGTCATTGTTGCCAACACAATGCCCGCTCACCTCAGCAACGGACAGATGTGTGAGTGGCCCCGACCCAGGGGGCAGGCAGGTGGGCAACATGGGCTTTCTCCTGCAAGGGGCGAGGATGGGGCCTGGGGGAGGAGGCAGGGCAAAGTTAAATCTAGAGATGAAACTGGAGTACAACCGTTCTCTGTGTTCCAGGGTAGGGAATGAGGAGTGAGGTTGTCTATTAAAGATGTTTATTCAGGGAGGCCGTATCGCCAGTGGGTGACTGACCACCTCTTCTAAATATAGCTGTCCTTGGATGAGGCAGCCCACTGGATGCACCAGGTTACCACTGGATGAGGCTATTCATCAGTTGAGAATTCCATTAGATGACACTGTCATGTTAGGTCAAAGGGTCCCCTGAAGTAAGTCTGTCCAGCTGGCTGTCCAACTGTCTGTTAGATCATTGGAAGAGACTCTCGCTTGGGTGGGGATGCCCACTGGACTAGACCTCCATCTGAGGCGAAATCTCTCAATGGGCAAAGCTCTTCAGACAAGACGATTATTAGTGGGATGAGGTGGCCACTTAGATGAAATAGCATTTCATTGAAGTTGTTCTTTGGGAAAATTGTCCATTGAATGAATGGACTTAGCCAATCGGGTCAAAGTGACTCCCCAAACCTGAGGAGAGAGTGAAACCAATTAGTTTCTGTTACTCATTTCCTAAATATCAAAGAAATAGTTCTTTTGGGGGGAGGAGTGCTGGGGATGGAACCCAGAGCCTTGTACTTGCTAGGCAAGTGCTCTACCACTTGAGCTAAATCCCCAACCCTAGAAAAGGTTCTTTTTGTGACAGTTAATCCAAAGTCTCATCAACTGCTACTCTTTGCCCCAAGAAGTAGCATTCCTGTCAAATGTCTCACTAGGGAATGTCACAGGACACTCAGACCTAGACCCTGGTTTGGGAGAAGCCACCTAAGTGTCCGTATGAAATAGTGGAGGAGATGGGTGGTAGGACCTTCTAGAACTTAAATTTTATGATTTGGAACTCGTGGAAGGGCTGAGGCGTTAGAAATCTTAGAGATTATCTTCTTTAATTCTCTCATTTTATAAAAGAGGAAATTAAGTCTCAGAGAGAAGGAAGAACTTTCCCAAAGCTCTTCATTTACTCCTTCGAAGCCTGGAATTTTGAGCAGCTTCTGTTTCTTTGTCCCCTCAGCCACCCCTGAGACTCCACAGCCCTCACCGCCAGGTGGCTCAGGGTCTGAGCCCTACAAGCTCCTGCCAGGAGCCATCACCACCATCGTCAAGCCCCCCTCTGCCATACCCCAGCCGACCATCACCAAGCAAGAAGTCATCTAGCAAGCTGCCAGGGCTCGGGGGCTCTGCCGGCCCACCCCAGCCACCTCAGAGAATGCTTGCTGCCCACTTGGTCACAGCCAAGGAAGGCATGACAAGAGGGCTAGTTCCAGAGGAGGAATGGAAAGGGAGAAGGGCCCAGGAACACGGGCCGAGGGCCACATCCCACTGCCAACCTTGACCCCGTGCTCTGGATGATAGAGCTTTGGCTTGGGGAGACACCAGCCGGAAAGCCCTCTGCTGCCCAGGACAACTCTCCTCATGTTGAAGCCACCACCTTCACCTTCATCGAAACCCCCAGTTTCTTCACCCCCCCCAGGACAGCTGACTGGAGCCATATGGGACCTTGCTTAGACACAGCTCCTTCCTCCCAGCTGGGATGCAGCTCTCCTGGTACCGGTCGTGGTGTCCAGTCAGCCCTGTGAGGCAGGGTCAGGTTGCGGCACCTTACTCCTTCCTCTTCTACTGCCCCCCCAAATACCCCTCTCTACCCTCTGCTGTCACCTTCCTCAGCCGTCCCATCTTCTCCAAAGCCACCTCTCTGGAGGCTGAGGAAGACTTGGAAGCCATTCCTCCAGGTATCTCTGGAGCCCTCTGTGAGCACTGACTGGGGCTAGTTGAGGCAGGAGACTGCTGAGCAGAAAGATGCTATTCCTCATTCTCTGGGCCTGCTACACTTCCCTCTTCGGGCACTGGGGTGGGGACTTGGAGTGATGGTCCCCATGGGCTTCGAACAATGAGAGAACAATCCAAGGTTGACAACTGAAACAGGACTTAGGGGAGGATGGGAGTGATCAGACCTGCTGGGAGCATGGGGCCTTGAATGCCAGACGGAGGCTGGGAGTAGGTGGTGAGATTGGCCCAGGCTGTCAGAAGATGCATGCAGCATCCTACAGAGGGTTGGGAGGGAGCAGCAAGTTCCAAATGGGGCTCACGATGTAACAAGAGTGAGTGTTGAGATAGAAAGGAGGGGATGGGTGGTCCTCAGGTCAGACAGATATCAAGGACGATTTCACACTCTCCCTCATTCCCAGGAACTGTCTTAAGCATCTAACATCCAGTGTCTCGTGGACTCCTCCCTATTACTTAGAGATTGTTACTGAAGATGCAATTGGTTTCTAAGAGGTTAAGGGATTTTTTAAATCAGAAACTCATGCAGCTAGTCAGTGACTGAGTCAGACCATGAACCCAGGTCTCCCTAGATCAGAATAGGAAATCTCAACCACCCCCCAAAACCCCCGTGTTCACTGTGGCCCCTTGAAGGGATTTCCTGGTCCTTGACCATCCTCAGAACCCAAAGGCTCATTCTTCCCGGAAGCCCTGCCCGCTCCCAGGACTGAGAATGGCCTGAGTCTGCACTCAAGTCCACTGAGGATCCAGAATCCTGTTTGCTGATAAATACGAAGGCGAATTCATGACGCTTGACCCCTTTTCTCTCTTCACTCCCAACTCTGGGAGAGGGGCAGAAGGGAGGCGACAAACTAATCTGGCCTGTCAGTCTGTAGATGGGTGAGGGGCAGAGGCGGCATTGTAAAGTATGACTTTGAGGCTTGCTCAGTGGAGCATCATGCAAGGTACATTCTGGAAACATTAAACCCCAGGATAGAGCAGCTGGCACCTCATCCCTCTAGGATTTTGATGGCTTTGGAGACATTCTGACCAGTGGGACTGAAGGAGATGTGTCCTTGGACTGCAGGTGTGATTAGGTAGGAGAGCAAGCTGTTAGACTACTTCTGCTCCACCCAAGTCTGACCCTCTGTGTGGTTGGAGATAGCAGTACCTAGTGCCCAGATACTCCACCATTAGGGATTGTTTCTTGTTGCAAGAGAGGTGTGGAGAAGTACCGGGCTATGTTTCAGAGGATTCTACACGCCCGGGGCTGTCAGAATTGGCCTCCCCACTTCAGTAAGCCGAGTCTCAGGTTCCAGGAGAGACCGCTCCCTGCTCAGCGCTCTCAAGCTTTCCCACCACCCTCACTCGGGGGCTCCAGAACTCCCCACCGAGTGCCCCAGCCCAGTCCATACCAGGCAAGGAAGCTGGGATCATTCTAGTCATTGTCGTTCCTGCCCTTTGTCCAATCCCCCGGCCACCAGTGCTGCTTGGGCCTCTGTCGCAGGAGCCAAGTTGAGACAAAAATTACCCGTGGGGAGGGGGGATGGTGGCCGTTAATGGTAACAATCTCCTGAGGTGGGGGCCAGTCCTCTGCCCCTAATCCACCCTTTCTGGAGGAGAAACCCATTCCACTATAATAATTTTATTGCAATGCAGGAAACACAAAATAAAGAAAAGTTTACTTTTCTGATTCTAAGCTGAGGACACTACACTGGATTTCTTTTTTTAACCCGAGTTGTGATCCTACAACATTAAATCCGATGTACTAAATAGCACTGGTGGAAGGCAAGTGTGGCCACGTATAGTCATTTCTTTACCAAGACACTTCTCCAAGGAGTTCTCAGGGACTCCCAGACTCTGTATGGCTCTCAGGAGAAGAGAGGGCTAGAACTGGATGCTCCTCAGTTTCTTGCAATGGCCAAGCCAGATTTTTCTGTGATCTGCCCGAAGATGAATTGTGAAATTCACATCAAGCAATTCTGGAAGTGGACCACGTCCTATCCGGATCTGCATCTTCCTGTGGGTGCGTGGATGTCATTAAGTCCCACGCTGACCCCCCCAGCTCCCGTCACTGCTGCCTGATGGGGCAAAGAAGCAAAAAAAAAAAAAAAAATTTCTTATTCATGTGTTTTAACGAAAGTTTATACAACAAAATAAATGGCGCATATGTTTTCTAAGCCCTTGTATGGGTATGTGTGTGTTTTGTTTTGTTTTTTTGGGGGGTGTTAGTAATAAAGATAGTTCAAGAGTCTTTACAATGTACGAAATGTTTTCATATCCTTTTTTTTTTTTTTTTTGGTGGTGATGGTACTAGGGTTTGAACCCAGAGCCTTCACACTGAACTACATCCCCAGCCTTTTTGTTTTTATTTCGAGACAGGGTCTCAGTTGCTAAGTCGCCGGGCTAGGCTGGGACTTGCAGTCCTCTTGCTCAGACTTCCAGAATGTTGGCATTATAGGTATGTGCTGTCTTGCTGGCTCCATTATTACATCTCAGTCTTCATAGGAAGAGGTAAGCAGGGTAGACCATATGGTGACCTCCCATTTATAAAGGAGGAAACTGAGGCTCAGGGAAGTGATTTTCTTTGAGAGGCAGAGGTCTGTTGACTCCAAGCACTCCATGTTTGGAGACAGTGAAAATTGATTCTCCCTCCTAAAGAGAGGAGAAACAAGGAAGAGGGTGATGGAAAGATCTGGAAGAATGGCAAGAGAGTCCAAGGGTCTGTCATCAGGGCCCAAGATGGAGACCTCTTCTGGATCATCTCAACCTGCCAGTCATAGGAGATGCACAGACACGAGGAAATTTCATAAAAGCAAGTGTTGTTTAAAAAAAAAAAAGAATAAAAGTGAGAAATGTACCTGAGAAGCTTCAGCCTGGCCTGTTGTCACTTTGGTCCTTTCCCCTTAGGGAGGTAGCCTTGTGTTCTGGCTTCACACCTACTTGGGGTGTGCTGGAGTGGTTTGCAAGAGCCGATTCTTGGCTTCTCCTCTCGGCTCCACATTTAGTCATGTCACATCAGTATCTTGACATTGGCCACCACAAAAACATTTACACCACAACAACTGGCAAATGACACAAATCAGGTTGTTTCTCCTGCAGAGCCCATTGTCCCAGCACACCACAACATTCAGTGATGCCTGGCTTAGGTGACACTCAAGGGTGAGACGTGGACAGGGCGACTCTCAGGTCTTCCCAAAGGGAAAAGACAATGGTTCTGGTCTGGGAGTCACGCATCTTGGTGATCAGTGTAATCTCAGGCCGTCACTTCTCTTCCCCAAGCCTCATCTGTAAAGTGGGAATGATATCTCCCTTGAGCCATGTTGTCAGGATTCAGCTGGATAAGCCAATGGGAACTGTACCGTGAGATACTGTACTAGGACAAGTACAAATGAGAGAGAACAAAAGAGCCCTTCGCGCAGCCCCCATCCAGTAAGAGGCTAACCATTAAGCCCTCCGGCCTCAGAGCACTCATCACCTGCCTGCCCAACCCTGGGGCCACTCCCACCTTCCTGTCCCTTCCCTCCACTTGTCAATACCAGGAAATGTTTGCGATGATGTCGCAAGGGAGGCCCCATCCATGCCCTGTCAGTATGGCCATGGGGGTGGGGGCCAGCAGAGGCTATTTCAGTCCTAAATTGTGCTTAATAAATCCCTATCAAAACCATAAACCCTGAGCTGCCATAAATTCCCCTTGACCTTGGCTCCTCCACCTCACCAGCCCTTTGCCCCAGTTAATCTCAAATCTCAGTGTGAGTGGCCAGAGCATCATGTTTGGTTTCCATTTTGGTTGCTAAACAACATCAGCTTAGGTGACAAGCACTAGCACCTCCATTTCAGAGATGATGGAACCGAGCTTCAGAAAGGTACAGGAATTTGTCCAAAGCCATCCAGCCAGTGAGGTGCTGGGCAGGCCAGGACTTGGGCCCGTGCTCCTGCTATTAACCCGTGTGGGCTGGCTAAGAATAGAGGCTTCTGGGAGGCTCCTCTCTTGGCCCCCCTTCAAAGGTTGTGTCTAGAGCCATGTTTCTGGAAGCTTCTGTCTCATTATCCGCAGTGGAACCCCAGTGCTCAGAGTGGGAACTGGGAGCAGAAGGGACCCTGGGTGATAGGCTGCTTGAAGAGCCAATGAAAATGCCACGAGGTGTAAACACTCTGGCATCCCAAATCGGTGAGGTTGCCCTACTTCCTCCTTTGTAGAACCCAGATCACCTTTGATCTCAAATCAGCGAGTCATATGTAAATCCCAAGATGTGATCTAAGAGACCAGAATCCCAGGTGCAGCTAGATGGTGGCACTAGAAGCTGAATCATGGTGCCAAGAACAATGTGGATGGAGCTCTCCCTCTCTGCTAAATGTGGCTGGACATCATTCGATCCCCAAGACAACCTTTGGAGGCGGTTACGCTTGTTCTGTTTCACAAATGAAGAACAGGCTCAGGCGGAGGAAGAGACGTGCTCAAGGTCCTTAGCTGGTGTGACAGCTGATCTCAGGTGCCCAGCGCCTGGCTCCAGAGGCCACAGGAGGGATGGAGGAGGTTGCTGACGACTCAGGCGTGATGGGTATGGTGGGTGTGGCAGTGAGGACATGGGAAGGTTAGCATTTGACGGAGGCTGATGGGCGAACCTCCATGGCGAGGCGTCCTGGGATTACAAAGAAGCAAAACCACCAGGCACTTCCCTCCTGGAGCCTACAGAGGGAAAAAATAACAAGCAGTCGAACATTAAGGACCAACGGAGCAAGAATGACAGCAAGGTGACAGGGAGAGATTTTCAGATTGGAGAAAGGGAGCGGCGGGCTCTTGGAAAGAGGAGGGTTCAGCAACAACACGGCAGAGAAGAGACAGAAGTGTTCTCAGGAGGTGGAGGAGAACGGGAAGCCTGTGCAGGAGGGGCAGCAGGAAGCCTGCAGGTGCGAGGAACATGGGGGCCAGCATTTGCGCTTGCCCTTCTCCGTGCCTGAGGACCACTGCGTCTTCTGTTTCTTAACATTTATCTTTAAATCAATTCACAAGCATTCTCTTTAAACCTGAGAGGTCACTGACATGAATAAACACAGCAGCACTGGCCATAAATAGAAGATGACTGCACAATTAAAGTTGAAAAGAAAACAACATCCTGATACCAGACAGAATTGCTCTAAAGCTCTGCTCTTCCTTTATTTCTTTATTAAAGAGAAAAATTGAAATTATGCAGTGTAGTGAATACCTATAGTCTCAGTGACTTGAGAGGCTGAAGCAGGAGGATCCCTTGAGCCCAGCAGTTCAAGACCAGCTTAAGTAACATAGCAGGACCCTGTCTCAGAAAGAAAAAGTTCAGGGTGGGGGAGGAATTACAAGTATCACAGAGATGCAGAGATGTTAAAGGCATACACTTATCCTATAGAGATTTTCTCAAAGTTTTCAGAAAGGAGCAGTCATTGGGGACGATGTAACTTAGTGTGGCTCCTGTATATCCTTAAAATCTCCCAGAATTCCACCGAGGACTCATTCCACTTCTGGAAGCATGTTCACTGGGGTGGGTGCTCAAATGCTGGACACAGGAGTCGAGTCTAGAATTCATTCAGGGGAAGTAGGAAACTATTGGAGAGTTCCGAGCTGAGAAGGCTGTGGCCAGTCACTCTGGCTACAGGGTAGAGGACAGACAGAGTAGGTGTTACCATAGTGAGGCAATGCATGAGCACCAATGCACCAAGATGGTAGCCTGGCAAAAAGGAACCAATTCAAAAGACCCTCACTCAGGGCCGGGGATTTAGCTCAGTGGTTAGAGTGTTTGCCTCACAAGCATGAGGCCCTGAGTTCGATTCCCGGTACCAAAAAAAAAAGACATTCACTCATTCATTCAACAAATAGTGAATGTGTGAGATGTATTGAACATCTTGCTGAATCTGAGAGGTGGGCAGGGCCCAGACCAGACGGGTCATAAGAAAGGTTTTAGATTTTATTTTAGGTACAATGACAAGGAAAGAAATCCAGATTCTTAGAAGTTTTTGAATGTTGGGGGGTGGAGAGGGGGGTGATGGTACAATGTGCTTTGTATTTTTTGTCAGGTTGTTTGAGGCCACCTCAGCCTCCTGAGTAAGGCACTCTGCTGTTTTGAGAACGGGTTACAGTGACAGACGGTGGAAAAGGGAAGTCCAAAGGTGACCTGGGCAGTAGGGAGGTGAGAGTCAAAAGAAGCACAGACTGGGGCTGGGGAGCGAGCAGAATTCAAAGCCAGCCCCCAGGTCTCGGCTCCTAGTGCACACTCACATCTCTCTCTTCAGTCAGACACTAATATAGGTGCTGCCGTGAAGGGATTTTATAGAGTCATTAAGGTCTCAAACTGGCTGACTTTGTCTGAGGGAGATTATCCCCTATGGCCTCGCCTCATCAGCTGAGCCTTAAGGGGATTGGCTTCTTCCTGGCAAATTAAATTGGAAGTTATGAGAGGGATTCCATGGGAGGGAGGTTTCCTGTTCATCCCTTTGAAGGTGGAGCGAGGCCCCATGGCAAGAATGTGGGTGGCCTCCATAAGCTAAGAGTGACCCTTGGCTGACCCCCAGCCAGGAAATAGTGACCTCAGTCCTACAACCCAATAAGGAACTGAATCCAGCCACCAACAAACACATGTGCACTAGGATCTTTCCCCCCAGGCTTCAGGGAGAACAGAGCCCCACTGACAGCTAAACTGAGGATCCAATCACACCTTGTCCGAGCTTCTGCCCTACAGAACTTGGAGATAAATGATGGGTAATTTAAGCAACTATATTTGTGGTTGTTTATTACATAGCAAAAGAACAAATGCAGGTGCCAGTAGTGAGAGGTGGTCAGGTTGGGCTATTTTGAGAGTAGAGCTTGCCAATGAATGTGAAGAAAAGACAAGGAATAACAGTGGGGCAGGTGGTGTGTTGACGTGGGGAAGGCCACGGGAGCTGCAGTTTGGGGTTAGAAAAGGTAGAGCTCTGTTTCGGATGTGTGGCTCAAGATGCCAAAAAAACATCCAGCGAAACGTTAGATATGCGAATCTAGAGCTCAGGGAAAAGTTGGGGCTGGAGGTGAAAAGTCCAAGTCACAAGGATAGAAAAGAAACTTGAAAATCAAATGGGAATTCTGCCCAGCAATGAAGAGGAGCAAAGTACGAACCAGAGGAAAGCAAATCCGCAGGGCACTGTGCTGAGTGACAAAGGCCAAACTCAGAAGACTGCCCCTTGTATGACTCCGTCTATAAGATATTCGGGAAACAGCAAAACCACAGGGACAGAACTGTGGTTGCCAGAGGCTGGAGCTGGGCTGGGGCTTGAAGACGAAGGGGCGAGGGGGTGATGGAGACATCCCATGAAATCCTGCCTGCGGTGTGGTTCCATGACTGTGTGCATTTGCCGAGACTTGCAGAAGCACACACTAGCAAGGATGAATTGAAGTGTGTGGAAATTATACCATAATAAAACATGAAAGAAAAAAGTCAGATATTTGCTTGAGTTCATTTGAGGAGAAGCCATAGAGAGCAAACAGGTTAGAAGCGAGGACTTCGCTCTGAGCTAAACCACCGTCGAGATGGAAAAGAGTAAGAGGAGCCAGCAAAGTGCAAGCAGGGTGCAGGTACATGATGAACAAAAGGGCTTCGCACAACTTTGCTGTGGGCCTGCTGTGTGTGAAGTTTGCTGGCAAACTCACTGGCCACATAGTGGCCTTGAGGTCAAATGAAACTTCCTTGTCCTACAGATGAGGGGATGTGACCTGTGGCTTGGTCCACAAGCGGCATCAGAGTGGCAGAGTGAGAAAGTCTGTGTTGGTGGGTCCTGTATAACTTTCCCTATTTGTCAAATGAACCAATGAAAGAATGAATTTTGTGCTCCAGGCATTGAGAGTTCACCAGGAGACTCAAGTTGAGGACAAGAGAACATGGTATTTTTAGAGAAGCTGGGGCCATAAAAACTTGCTCTGTTCCCCAACTTGTACAATGCCCAGCCCCTCCTCCCGAGCCCTGAGATTGCTCCCGGCCTTGGGAAGGGCTCCCCAGGCTTATCTCAGGGAGAGTGAAACTGTAAAACCCTTTATGGTTTTGAGATCATGCCTGGCAAAGCAGCGATTGTCGCCATAAACCTGAGCCGGCCCTGCGAGGAGGGCGATGCCCTGAGTGAGGAGTCGGGGGACCGTTGAGTAATGCCAGGGGAGCGGCCCCGCTGAGTCTGGCACTTTGAGGCCTGTGTTGAGGGCCTGTTACACACTTACTTCACCCCCACATAACCCAGACAGAGCAGTTAGAGTATTTGAAAACTCCTACAACATAGCCTTTTCTACATTACGGAAATTAGTTACCTCTGTAATTAGAATGTCTTCAAATCCATGGCATCCCACAATTGCTGTTGGCTAAATCAGATGGTGGCTGTGGCCTTGCTGGTTCTGGTCATTACTTCCAGTGGCCTAACTAGACAGTTGCACCCCTTTTGGATTTCATCACTAACAACTTAAGGACCATTTGAGGAAGGGACATAGTCAGTGGTTTCCTGAAATCTGCCTCAGAGGCACCTAGGGTAGGAATAGGCAGGCTGGAAGCAGACTGGGAGGGGACAGTGAGCCAGTTCCTCCAGGGACAATACCAGCAATGGGGTTCTGAGTGGAAAGGTGGCCCGCATGAGCCAGACAATGCCTGAAAAGGAGTTTTATGAATTTCTTAATGAATTTATTTCACTTGTATTTTCCTTTATATGTGTACACAAGAGTGATACATGATTTTTAAAAACTAATGATACCTAAGAATGTAGCTCAGTGGTAGAGCATATACTTAGCATGTGCAAGGCCCTCGATTCAATCTCCAGTACTGCTTAGAAAACAAAAAAACCAAAGTCTCCAAGAGCTCTCTCTCTTTTTTTTTTTTTTGGTGGTCCTGGGTATTGAACCCAGGACCTTCACAAGGAGCAACATCTCCATCCATTTTTATATTTTTTAAATTTTGAGATAGGGCCTAGTTAAGTCACTAAGCTGTCCAGGCTGGGCTTGAACTTGTGTTCCTCCTGCCTTAGCCTCCCAGAGGGCTAGAATTGTAGGTGAACACCATGTCCAGCTCGAAGTATTCCTTTGACAATATAAAATAAAAATCCTAACTTCCAAGGAAGTATTATGTCATCATTGAATTGGCACTGTTTTTCTTTCTGTGTGGTACAGAAAATGCTGCTCCCTCTTACAACTGACGTACCTTAGCTCAGGCTTCCCATTTCACAGATGAGAATATAGAGGACAAGGGGCCAACAAACAATGGAGCTGAGGCTTTCTAATACCCAAGGCTGGGCTGGATGCAGATTAGCCTCCAGGTTCTTCCCCTCTCAAAGGTTTTGTCTCCAGCCAAACAGCTCCAATTCTACCATCCTGCAGGGCTCTGGCGGACCCTGAGCAGCCCTGTTGTTCAAAGTGCAAGCAGAAGAGGCTTGGCAGGGAGCCTTCTGCCTGGTGGCCTAGCCACCTTGTTTCCCACTGCCCATGTCAGCAACCTGCCTCGCCAAATGCACTCCAACCTGCACCGTCACATGCCTGTGGCGCTCTTCCTAGGACCTTATTGTGTGTGTCCAGTACCACACTACCTTTCATGGCCTGTCAGACTGAGCAGACTGGACTGGATTCTTACCTCACTTTCCAGATGAGGCAAGTGAGACCCAGAGAAGTTTCCTGATTCTCTCAAGGTCACAGGGGAGTCAATTGCAAGGCAGGGTCTAGAATCCAGGGCTCAAACTCCAGTGCGCTTTCCAATTTTTCCTATCTCTTGAATCTAGAAGGACAGGCTGGGCAGCAAGAGCAAGGGACACGAAGTGGGTCAAAAGAAAGGACTCCTTGGTCACATGATGGCCAAGGCCGAATGTGCTGTGCAGGAAGGATGCCTGAGTCTTTACTGGGGTCTTGCTGAGACTAAGCAGCTCTGGGACGGCTGCATTTAAAGGAGCAGAAAGGCACCATCCCACCCAGAGGAAGAGAAAAGGGGGCCAAACTACACAGGCGGTGGCTCCCATCCCCATCAGACCCCACCGTCCCTGCTTAGAATCCCCCAGGGGCTCCCCATTATGCTTGGAACAAACCTGACTCCCTGGATGGGGCCGGAGGCCCTGCAAACCTGGCTCCTGATCATTTCTCTGCGGTTGTCTCCTCCAACTTGGTCACTTCCAGTGGTCACTCTGTCCCAGGCCCCTGGGCCTCCTCCCTGTCCTCAGCACACCAGACCTGTTCTTGTTTCTCAGCCATTTCCTCGATGGTTCCTTCGTCTGCTCTTCCAATGGCCACTTTCTTCTCACCCTGCCAGCCTCTGCTCAAATGCCACCTCTCAGAGATGGCTTCTCTAAATACAGCTATGTAGATGAGATTTTGCAGGCTAAAACAGAAATCTACCCTGCTGCATGAAAGTGCCATGTGTAAAGGAATGTGCCTGACTGAGTCCACCCAAGCTTCATCCACAAAGGCAGTGGGCTGAATTTGGCCCGAGCAAACATGACAGCCCCTGCTTTAACACATTGTCTTGTCTGATTTTCTTCATTGCACTTAAAGCTTCCAAAATCATCTGTGTGTTTGTGTATCCATTTATTGTCTTCCTCTCGTCTTCCTTCTCTAGATTGTTAACTCCTTAGGAGGGGGACTTGGTCATTGTTGTTCAATGCTACTCACTCCAGCAGCCAGCCTCCAAGATGGTCCCCGAGGGTTCCCATTTCCTGGTGTTCACACTACTGTGGAGTCTTCCCAAGTGGAGCAGGGCTGACCTGTGTGACCACTGAAGTGTTGTGGAAATGATGATGGGTGACTTTTGAGGCGAGATCATAAAAGGCACCATGGCGTCCATCTTGCTCTGGGG
Organism: Hystrix cristata; assembly: GCA_004026905.1. Lineage (NCBI taxonomy): Eukaryota > Metazoa > Chordata > Mammalia > Rodentia > Hystricidae > Hystrix > Hystrix cristata. Next base: position 50,586 of record PVJO010005234.1, read on the forward strand.
AAGCCGGCGGCCTTGTGGTAATGTGGCAGACTTATGGCAGTCAGCGCGAGCAGGAACGCCCAGCTGAACTGATTCAGTGTGGTTCTGGGCAAAGAAGATCCACCTGAGGATTGTTGTGGACACAACATGGAGGAGAACAGGAGCAGAAGCTAGTGGCCGGCTGTTTCCCAGGAGAAGCTCTGTCATGGCTGGTTCTCCTGTAGGGAACTCGGCTGTTCTCGTCGCAGAAGGAGCTCGGGCCCTTGCTGTCATTGGGATGGCTGCTGTTTACCTCGGTGCAGCTCTGGTCTTCATCTTCAATGCAAGCACCACATCCTGGCTCCAGTATAGATCTCTTCAGGCTTTTAGTGCAGACACAGACGTACTTGGAACATTGTCGTGGGCTCCCAGCCCTTGATTGGATCTTTCCTGTCTCCTGTGCACAGGTAGATGTTCTGCACTCTTCCTGCATTTGGCTTGTGTGTGAATGTTGTATTGTCCTGTATTTGTCCTGTATTATATCTTCTTTTCTTGCAAACCACTGAGCCTAGAAAAGTAACTAATACAGGTAAGGACACTCAAGTGATCTGTGAAGTTCTAGAGCTCCCTGTTGCCTGCCAGCCACGTGAAAGAGTCAAATCTGAAGTGTACTGTCCAGCCCCAATCAAGCCTTCAGTGACCACAGACAACAGAGTTGCCTAGCATGGTGTGTGATACTAATTAATATTGGTTAATGGGCTGGGGATTTAGCTCAGTGGTTAAAGTGCTTGCCTTGCAAGCACAAGGACCGGAGTTCGATCCCCAGCACCAAAAAAAAAAAAAAATATTGGTTAATATCTGTGTTCAATTAATATTGGCTAAGAAATAAGTTACATGCTCAATTAATATAGGATACATCATAAAAGTTATTTTTTCTTTTCTTTTTTTTTTTCTTTTCAGTGCTAGGGGTGGAACCCAAAGCCTCGCACCTGCTAGGTAAGTGCTCTACCACTAAGCTGCATTCCCACACCCTTTTTGGATTTTTACTTTGAGACAGAGTCTCATTAAGTTGCCAAGACTGACCTCAAACTTGCAATCTTCCTGCCTCAGCCTCCCAAGTAGCTGGGACTACCAGTATATGCCACCAAACCCAGCTGAAAAGATATATATTTGAAAGAAAAATGTAATATAATGTTTATATAAATAAATGTAAAAATGTAAATTAAGGCTATCAAAGAGCACAATGAAGACTCTCCTAACCCAGTAACAGTCCTTGGATAAGATGTCTCTAACAGAATCCTTCCGGTGAAGCCCTAAGCTTCTCGAGCTTTCCTTTTCTGTGTTTCTAATACTAAGTCTATGATTAGATGATCGTAAGACTTTAGGCTTCTGTTCCACCATGTCTGGGATTCCAGTTATGTGATTCCGTGATTCTGATGCTTATGGTTCATTTATTAGCACGTATTGTTGCTGGGCAACTCTTCTCTGCCCAGCCTGGGGCTGGGAGCCAGGGAGTCCGGGGGCACGAGTGAGCACGTGGGCGTGTGGGAGTACACAGTAACATCTGGCCTGCAGGCAAGCACAGGGCCGCAGTGGGGTGTGGGGAGAGAAAGGCCACCTCCTAGACTAGGTGGGAAGGATGTGAGCAGAAACAACTGGAAGAAAACAAGAAGAAAGGATATTTCTACCAGGCAGGAGGGTGCTGGAGTTGACTGTATTCCCGGAGGAGGGAACAGACGGTGCAAAGTTCCGGGGGTTAGAGAGAGAGGGGGACACAGTTCATCTAGTGACTTAAAGCAAGTAGGGGCAGTTGGGGGTGGTGTAGAAGGGGGCAGAATGGTAAGTGATAGTGGCCCCATGACAGGGGACCCAGTAAAGCGTGTCAAGAAGCTTGCACTTTATCCTGAGGGCAAAGGGGAGCCAGGGAAGAGTTTAAGGGGGAGAGTGACACGGTCCATTTGGCAGTTTGAAAAGATGCCTCTGGCTGCTGGGTGCAGGTTTGGAAGGAGCAGAGACAAGAGAAAGGGCTGGAACAAGGACCCAGGTGAGAGAAGTGGAGGCCTGAATGGATGGGAGATGGGCCGAGAGAGATACGGATGAGGGAGGGGTGGTTATCCTGGTAACCTGGGAGCCTGGCTTTCATGGAGTCTCTGATTCTGCATTCAACACCCCACAAGTCTTTGACACAAAATGCCCATCAATATCACTACGTGTTTACGACACCCAACCGCACACCCTCCATTCCGCCATTGCAAGCCTCAATTTCCCCCGTTAGCAAATTGGGGGTTCTCAACCCTTTCCTTACAGAGTAGCCAGTAGTGTGGCATCCGTGTGCATCAGTACCCCATACAGAGGCGGTCCACCAGGGCGGGAGTCTGCCCTGCGTGACCACACATGGCATTGTCAGGAAAGGTTGGGGCTTGGGAGAGCGAGAGAGATCCGAAGGCAGGAGCAGAGATGGGAGGAAGAGCCCTGGCCGCTGCGGGTGCTGGGCTTCCGCCCAGGCATCTGATGCCCAGGGTTGTGTGTTTGCTTCTAACCCTCGGCAAATTTATGAGTTGGTTGTGGGATTTTCTGCGGTTGAGCAACGCCGCCATCTCCCCTTCTGGCCTTAAACTCCAGTCAGGCAGGATCTGGTCTTCCTGGGACAGGTTTCAGCCAGGTCAGGTCCCACCAGGATGTTTGGACCCAACCTGCAACCAACCCGGCCATACCACAGTCTACTATCCATGGGCTCCAACAAGAACCAGCCTTTGAAGACAAAAGCCCCTGATCTCCCCCAAACTACAACAGGTGGTCCTCTGAGCCGTACCGGGGGCTTCTGCATGCTCCTGTGTTACAACCTGTTTCTTGCCTGTGATTAGGTTTGAATTCAGTTCAATCCACAAAATATCAATTGAATAACGTAACTGTGGGCAAACCCCAGAGCTTGGCCAGGCCCTTGGAGACCTACTCGCGGATTGGAGGAGACAAGGGGGGCAGATGAGGGTGTGCTTGGAGCGCCACACTCTGTCGTGGAGGAGTTGGCCTCACAGTCTGTCCAAGGCAGGCATACTCTGCCAATCGGGAGTGTAAGTGACACAAGTCATGCCTGAGTAGCACAAGTCTGGAGAGAAAAGTGGCCTTGGCAAAAGAGGACTATGTAGCCGAGGTCAGGGTGACAGGCAGCCCATCTTATGCCCTTTTGTACCTTTTAAATGTTTACCTGTTACCAAGTGCACACAACAGAGCCGATCAATGGAACAAATAATCACAATTAAATAAACAATTCGCCGAGCCAGGAGTTTTTGTATCTCCACGCCTTTAGCAAGCTGTTCCCTCTGGTGAAATCCCCCTTCCTGCTATCATAATCCACGTTCTGTTGCCATAACAAAATATCTGAGACTGGGTGATTTATAAAGGAAAGAAGTATATTTAGTTTATGGTTCTAGAGGCTGGGAAGTCCAAGAGCATGGCTCTGGCCCCTGGTAAGAGCCTTCCTGCAGCATCCTAACATGATGGCAGAAGGCTTCACACGAGATGAGCGAGCCAGAGAGAGCTCAATTTACACCAAAGCAGGCCTGCGGTAACTCATGAATCCACTGATGTGTGAATGCACCATGTCTGTCCAGCTTCCCCGATAAGGTCCCACACCTCAGTATCGCTGTGTTGGGGACCAAGTTTCCAACACATGACATTTGGGAGACACATTCAAACCACAGCACCTGGCTTTCTCCCCCTGGAAAACTCCTACACACCCTCCGAGGTGTGGTCAGACGCCCTGTCTCCTGGGGCGGGCCCCCACCCAGCTGAGCGGGCTCTTCTCCCTTGGTCCCCCTGCACACGACCCAGTCTCCACCTGTCACTCCTACCCCAGCCGGGAAGCGTCTGTGCCTTCTGACTTCTCAGTGCATTCAACCGAAAAGAAGAATCAACCGGAGAGCAAGGGGCAGGTGAACGAGAGCGGGGAGCACACGTCAGTGCTGACCTCCGGGCCTGAACTTCGGTGCAGGCTGCGTCTCTCCGTGGCCTCCTGTCGGCCTCCCTTCCACACCTCCCGCTGCATCTGGGTGCAGCAGCCCTGTTCCTGCTCATGCCCCTCAGGACTTAGGGAGCTCCCCGCGCTGCCTGTGTTGCTAGTCTTTGGTACCTCATCACCCCCTTCGCCTTCGCACGTCTCTGGGAACACCACCTTCATCCAACTCCTTCAGCTAAGCCAACATTCTCGACCTGGGGCAACTTTGCCCAGCCAGGAACCCTTTTTTTGTCAACTAGGGGGCAGGGAGTGCTATTGGCTGTTGTGGGTACTGAACATCCTTCATGCACAGAACAGCGCTCACAACAGAGAATTATCTGGCCCTGGTGTCAGCAGTGCCAAGGATGAGAAACCCTCCTCCCTTCCCCTGGTGCTGGGGTCTGAACCCAGGGCCTTTGCACTGAGCCACTTCCCTAGCCCTTTTTATTTGTATTTTGAGACAGGATTTTGCTAAGTTCTTAAATTGCCCATGGTGGACTCTAACTTGCAGCCCTCTCGCCTCGCCCTCCCACGCCTGGCTGAGAAGCCCTTATTTAAGTCTTTGAGGTTTGCACTGTTCCTCATCCAGACCTCAGTAGCTCCTGCTGAGGTTCTGGACTCCTGCTGCCTTTTCTGCACGCTGGTGGGCTCTAGTAGATTACGCACCTGCTATTGTCTGCTCTCTGCGACACAGAGATAAACAGACCTGTTTTGCCCTCCAGCTGCCCGCAATCCCATGAGGACAGACCCTTCTGGGCGGGTGTCCCAACACATGACATTGGGCTGGAAACCACATGACACAGAATCCTTCAGGGCAGATCTCTGTCACCTTCACCATGTAGCCCAGCAACAGCGGATGAGCAGACATCTGCTGACTGAGCCAACAGATCCTTCAAAAATACCTTTAAGCAAACTGGCCTCAACAGCTAAACCAGACACGGGAAACCAGGGCGAGGGGCCCAGGCAAACATGCACAGAATGAATGAATGATCGTCCCAGGGTACAGATGGGAGGGCCAGGGAGAAGGTAGGTGCCAGCATCCCATCTCTAAACGGGGCACAGCAGGTAGAAGATGGCTGTAAGCGTGGAAGTCCTTCTGTGTGCTACCTGCTGTGCGGTCAGCACAGAATAAGCGGCATCCACCACGCTATCTGCAAGAAGTGAGGGAGGAGAAGCCTCGAGGGGAGGGCAGGGAAGAGCTCTGCCGTGGGCAGGGGCTGCCTCGCCCCCTTAGTCTTCAATTTCACAATTTATAATACGGGGAGATAGAGGTAAGACTAGCACTTTGCAGAAACTGTATCCTAAGATTGCTTTGGAAGGGGCCACAACATGAGATTAGAGTAGCCTTTTGAAAATCACTCTAGCATTCGTTCATTCTGCGCTCGCGTCCCCAAGGGTGAGTCTCCACTTGCGAAGTCTCATTTACAACAGTGAGTCAGTCCTGCAGTCCCAGGGATCACAGAAACGGTCTCTAAAGGGCTCAGCTTTGGAATGCGCATTTGGGTGTTGAAAATTTTTATTATCATCTTGAGCCAGCTCTTCAGCAAATAGTCCTGAGGGCCACTCTGTACCAGGTCACAGTGGTGCCGCCTTAGTCCAATACTCACCAAGACATACAACTGCCAGCAGAGACAGGATGGCCAGCAGAACAGGTGCCCGGGCGTCCTCTCGCCTCAACCCTACGAGCAAAGCGAACCTCCCCACCCAACCACTCTCACCACCCCCACTCTCCACCCCAGCCTCGTCCTCACCAGCCTGAAGTCCACACTTGCCTCTTTTCTGGTCTCTCTGTCCCCCCGAGCCACTGAGTCCACCTCTGTGGTATTTTAGATAAAATACAAATCAGGCTGGGCCTGGTGGCACATGCCTATAATTCCAGCAGTCAGCAGGCTGAGGCAAGAGGATTGCAAATTTGAAGCTAGCCTGGGGAACTTAGCGAGACCCTGTCTCAAATAAATTTTAAAAGGGCTGGGGTGTAGCTCCGAGTTAGAGTTTTTGCCTTGCATGGTGGGTTCAGTCAACAATACCACCACAACACACACATACACACACACACACACACACACACACACACACATCCAGATATGCTCACCTCCACCCCCACCTTCATGCCACCCCACTGGAAAGTTACACCTATGCCAGAGTAACATTCAAATCCCCTGGGCTCCACGCCCTGACCCTTCAGCTCTCCCCTCTCGCCCAGCAACCCTGGTCCCTGATCTTGCTGGGCCCTCTGCCTGGACTCCTTTGCTCCTACACCTTCCAAAAAGCCTTCTATAGCTGGGCAGAGTAGTGTATGCCTTCAATCCCAACACCGCGGGAGGCTGAGGCAGGAGGATTACAAGTTCCAGCCCTGCCTGCACAACTAGTGACTTAGCAAGACCCTGTCTGAAAAATAAAAAGGGGCTGGAGGTGACGCTCAGTGTGAAAGCCTTGAGTTCCATCCTTATCACTGCCAGAAAAAAGAAATGCTGCTGACCTCCAAGAAACCCACAACCCAGGGGCTTCTCGGGAGGAAGACAGTAGCAGGGGACACGGGTCAGGGCAGGAAGAAATGCTTTGACCTCATGACCTTTGCTCTGCTTGAATTGTGTATCCTGTGCCTAGTCAAACACATTGGTATTTACATCGAAAGAGTCTCCTTGGAGAAGCCTTTCTAGGAAGCAGCTTCTCAACTCCTTCCTTTCTTGGCGCTGAGATTTCTCTTATGCTTCTCTCATCACAGTTCTGTGGTTCTCTCGTTTCTTGGTTTTTTTCCTCATTCGAGTTTTATTGTCTATCTCTTCATAAGGACAGGAACTTCGCCCATCTCGTCTATCATCTAGCACGTGGAAAGCACTGAAGAAAATTTACTGAATAAGTAAAGAAAGGAGGAGGGGGCTGAGGGCATAGCTCAGTGCGCACAAGGCCCTGGGCTCCATGTCTAGCACCTCAGCCCCAAGGAAAGAAAAGGACGGACACGGGGGCTCGCACCTGTAATCCCATTCCCAGTACTCCGGACGCCAAGGCGGGAGGATGCCAAGTTCACAGCCAGCCGGTACTAAATAGTGAGAACCTGTTTCAAAAAGGAGGTGAGGAAGAAGAGGAGGAGGAGGAAGAAGAAAAAGAGGATGAGAAGCGGGGGAGGAAATTGTGCCTGAGTTAATCATCAGGGATGGGAGGGATGGGCTTAGTCCCAGCAGCTTTAGGCCAGAAGAAGCCCGAGGGGACTAGGGAAGAGAGCCAGGGCATGACCCAGCAAGACTGGGCCTTTTACCGATAAGGAATCTGAGACTCAGCAATCATGTGGACTTGCCCAAGCCATCCAGTGGGACAGTCTGAATTTAGAATCCAGGTTCCAAATCAAGGTTCAATAGAACTTCGGTCATTGAGCACAACTACGTACTGGCTCATGACTTACATACCGAGTACTACTATTCCTTCCCCATTTCACTGCTAAAACCAAGGCACAGAGAGGTTGAGTGACTTACCCAAGGCCACCCAGCTAGAAGTAACCAAGCCTCAGGTCTTTCCCTGGTTCCAGATCACTATTCTCCACCTCCTAACTCTCCAATAGCTTCCAGCCTCACACCAGCGGAGACTCTGAGTTCGAACCTCACCCTCTTTGGAGCTTTGGGCAAAGCCAGGAAGCTCCCTGAAGCCCCAGAAAGCCCGGGCTCCCCCAACTCCAAACTAAAAGAGAGCCAAAGAGCCCATCTTGGCAAACTGCTGTGAGAAAAAAGTGATAAAAAATAATTACCAAACCTGTACATGATAATACATGATAAAAAGAATTACAGGGCCCCGGGCCTGAGCTGCAGAGATAGTGACTAATGATAGGAATTTATGGCCCTGCGGGCCCGGCCTCTGGGAGCCTGGGCTGATAGGAGCTGGGGTCACAAGGCAGATCAAGGCAGAGAACTCTCCGCAGCCCTTTCCTGGGGAGACCCCTGAGTGTCTCCTTCACGGCCAGGCAGTGGTGTCAGGGGCTCGAGGAAGGCCACTCCCCCAGCATGATGGGCCACCGTTAGTCACCCACCTGGTCCGGTCTTGAGCTCTCGCGGCTGCCTTTCCAAACACCTGTACAGGATTAGCGCTCTACAGTGACTTGGTTTCTTTCATTCTCAGGGCCTCAAGGGTGCAGATGATGGCGGTGGGGTGGGGGTTGACCAGGAGAGACAAACACTTATTCTTCTGTATCCAGTGGACACCTACTGAGGGCCACTCTGTGACTGGGACATCAGTGATTCACCCAAGGTTACAGAGGGCCTTGGGCGGGGGAGAAGTCAGGGCTGAACCCAGATGCCCAACTCCAAGGATGGTGGTTTAACCACCACGAACAGGTCTAGGAGGGGCTGCCACGCCCTCTGTGCGCTCCTGCCCTGCAGTGTTCCCGGAGAATCCTTAGACGTCGGAGCCCGCCTTAGAGCCCTAGTATTGTTTTTATAAATCTGGAACCAACTGATCACAAAAGCTCAAACGATACAGAGAAGCATAAAGAACACTTCAAAACATCAAAATTTTACTTCTACAGGAAGAATCACCCCTAGAGGAGGTAGTAGATCTAAGTGGTCATCAGCACAGCCTCCCAGGCCCAGTGTCTGGTCCCCAAATTGGCTTGCACACTGGCATCCAGCAAGTTTTACACTTAATATTTTCACATGTTATAATATTTGTGAAATGTAATTCCATAAAAATATTTTTTAAATGCAGAGGAACAATATACCTTACGTATAATATTTTCAGTAACAGTATCTAACTGATGGGGTGTTCACAAAGATAAAACGAGAAAAAGCTTGCTTGCAATTCTTCTAGTACGTTTTAGGATCTCATACTAAGAACCCAATAAATAGAAGCCCTTGCTCAACGTGACAGCGGCCTTCGTACTGTTTTTTTTTCTTTTTATCCGCTGCTGGGGTTTGAACTCAGGGCCTTGTATTTACAAGGCAAGAACTCTAACCACTGAGCTAAATCCCCAGCATTTATACTCTTATCCCACCCTCCTGTGTGGAATAATATTGCAGGTTGATTGGAGCGCCCCCAAGTGTCAATTTTTGTCATAGCGTTTCCCGGACTGCAAACAGCACTTTATCCAAGCTTGGTAGCTCAGTTCCAAAGGGCAACGCTTTGCTTTGCTTTTCCTTCGGTACTACGTAGAATAAAAGAGTACCAAATTCCACATCACACTAACAGGTCTCAAGTCTGACTCAAGCCTTGCCCTGAAGGGCGTCAGAGGCAAGGCGGGAACACACAGGCCTACACGCCCTGGATTCAAGCACAGTTGGAAACCTGATCTGGCATGGCAGGTGCTGCCGTCCCAATATTCGAACATGGCTCAGTGCACAGCTTGCAACACGCTCCCACATTACTAATCATCGCAGCTAGTTTCCAGCCCCCACTTCCGGTGTGCCTGGCACCGTACTAAGGTAGAGATGTCCATTTTTTCCTTTAATCTTCAAAACCAACTGTGAGACACACATTGTTTTGGCTTCCTCCCCGCCCAGCCCAACAATAATAAGCCTTGGGCATCTTTCCATGTCAATAAATAGAGCCGGGTGGGTAAGTACTTGATTCAAAGGCTGAGAACCTTAAACAGGCAGCAACACAGGCCCAGGTGAACATCAATAATAGTTAATGTTTATTGAGTGCTTTATTATATACCAGGCCCCACGCTAATTGTTTAATTCCAACCAGCTCACATTTGATCCTGCAGGCAATTCCAAGGAAGCCTGAAGCTCAAAGAAGCAAAGGAGCCTTCCAAGGCCAGACAGCTGTTGCATTGCCCCGGCCAAGATTCGAACCCAGGTCCCTCTGAGTCTGGTGCTGGGCTCTCAGCACGTTCGGAGGACCCAGGGAGGTCTTCCAAGCAGGGAAAGGATTCGCCCACAGATCCTGGAAGCAGGCGGGAGGGTGGTGTGGGCTGAGGCCATGGGGGAGGTGGCTTCTGGACAGGAAGACTTCCCGGAGGTGGTGGCACTTGGACTGAGCCCATGTCTCCAGCCGAGAAAGAGGGCTTTTAACCTCCAGCCTACATCTCATTTCCTCACCCTCGTCCCACCCCCTTATTCCTGGTAACCACTATTTTATTCTCCAGCTTCTTGTATTCTTTTTATTATTATTATTATTCCACATATAAGTGAAATCACACAGTATTTTGGTCTTTCTGTGTCTGGTTTATTTCACCTAGAGTAATGTCTTCCAGGTCCATCTATGTTGTGGCAAATGGCAAGATCTCTCTCTCTCTGTCTCTCTCTCTCTGTCTCTCTCTCTGTCTCTGTCTCTGTCTCCTTTCAGACAAAGTCTTATTATGTGCCCCTGGCTGGCCTCAAACCCTTGATCCTCCTGCCTCAGCTTCCCAAGCGCTTAGATTACAGGTGTGCCCCTGGTGTCCTTTCTTTTTACAGGTTAAATAATATTCCATTTCATCTACATACCACAGTTGCTTTGGCTATTCACCATCCGCAGACACTTCAGTTGTTTCCATACTTTGGCCATCAAGAATAATGCTTCAAGGAATGTGGGGTGCGGACATTGGCAAGAGGTGATAGCTCTTTGCCCTGGGTGGTTTTTACTAAGACACACATGGGTTCAAATCCTAATTGTACCACTCTCTAGTTTTCTTTCCCCAAACCGAATTCCTGAGGTAAACTGTTATACAAAAAACTACACTTTCTTTGGTGGTAGTGGGGGTTGAACCCAGAGCCTTTTCACTGAGCTATATCCCCAACCCTATATTTTATTTTTAATTTTGAGGCAGGGCCTCACAGGCCAGACTGCAACTTGCTATATCTTCCTACCTCAACTTCGCAGAGGCTGGGATTACAGGTGTGCACCACCCCACTGAGCAACACCCGTGTTTAAATTGCAGATTCAATGAGTTATGACACATATTTGCACCCCTGGGGCGGGCACCACAATCAAGGTGACAAATATGTCTATCACCCCCAATAATTTTCTTGTGCCCTTCGTGTCACCCCCCAGCCCCAGACGACCATGGTCACTATCAATGATTTGCTTTCGCTACAGGTGACTTTACATTTTCTGTACTTTTATAGAAATGGATTCGTTCTCTTTTATTCTTTCAGTCTGGATCTTTCACTCTTCCTGATAATTTTGAGATTCATCTGCATTGTTGCACATTTCCATGGTTCGTTCCTCTTTATTGCTAAGTAGTATTGGGCTGGTGATTTAGCTCAGTGTTAGAGTGCTTGCCTATTAAGCAAGCGCAAGGCCCTGAGTTCGATCCCCAGCACCCCCTCCCCCCAACCTCCCCCCCAAAAAACCCCAGTGGTTTATTGCTAAGTAGTATTGATGTATACAAATGGTGCCTGGCTTACTTTCCATGGATGGGTTTATGATCTTTTGACTTTACCCATACAGCCATTGTTTTTTTAATGTCCAATACATCTTCACTGTATAAGATATTGAACACATTATTATAAAATAGGCTCTGTGTTAGGGGATTTTGCTTGATTGTAGGCTAATTTGTTCTGACCATGTTTCAGGTAGGCTGAGCTAAGCCACGACAGTTAGCAGGGCAGGTGTGCTAAATGGATTTTGACTTAGGATATTTTCAACATATGGCTGGTTTATTGGGACATAACCCCGCAGGAAGTCTAAAACCACCCATAGGTCACAGTTTTTTGACCCATTTCCCTCCACCCCCAGTTTTTGTCTATTACAATTAAAGCTTCTGGAAAACATTCATGTACATAGCTTTGAGTGGACAAATACTTTCATTACTCTTGGGTAAATACCTAGGCATATAATTGCTGGGTCATATAAGTGTATGTTTAACTTTTTAAGAAACTGTAAATTATTTTCCGAAGTAGTTGTACCATCTGCATTCCTGCCAGCTGAGGGCGAGAGCTCCGGTTGCTAGGGCCAGTCTTTTGGATCGAAGCCATTCTGGGTGCACCTGGCATTTTAGCCTGAGGATGTAGCAGAAGGCTTCTTGGACTTCCTGACCCTCAGTTTTCTCATGTGTAAAATGGGGATGCTCATATCAGCTTTGAAAGGTAGTGAAAACAGTGACCTGGCCCATGCGCAGCATGCAGTATAGAGACAAGGACATAGCAGGTGTTTTGTAAAAGGTGGCTATTTTATCACAAGTGAACTTCAGCCATCCCATGAAAGCAACTTACCCAACACGTGGCATCCCCAAGTGTCTAGCAGGAAGTCACTTCCTCTGCTTGGTAGGCAGTGCTGGTAGCCAGGAGGAGCCAGAAGAGTTGCACTGACGGCACCAGGCGTTGTGGTAAGTGCTTGTGCATGTTTGACCACTCCCGACTCTTGTGGGCTGTGTGGTCATTTTCCTTCCATGTTACAACTGAGGAAAGTGAGCTGTCAGTGGCCAAGGTCACACACCAGTTAAGTGATGGTACTGGATTTGAATCTATGTCAGTTTGATTTGGGGCCCAGAGATCTCACTAAGGTAGTAACGCTCCAGGCTGGTGCCGTGGCCCAATCACAGAAGTACCTTCCGATGCCCCGTGTCATCTTTAGTCCCCGAGATGCAGAGTCTGAGGGAAGGATTACATGTGTGCGATTTATGAAGAAAGCTAATAGACACCAACGACTGACACTTCTGGGGTGGGGGGGTATGCTGTCCCCATAAAGGACTCAAGAATTTCTCAGAGGCACCCACACGTCCTGCATGCCTCATAAGCCAAATTCTAGAACATTCTGGAACATTCACTGCTGAGGTTTCTACTCACTGCCACCAGTATGTTGAACGAACTGACCTGTGACATAATCAAAGCACACCTCTAAGGCCAGGTATGTAACTCAGTGGTAGAGCACTTGACTACCATGCATGAGACTCTGGGTTCAATTCCCACTGGGAAAAAAAAAGAAAGAAAAAAAGTAAAGTTGCATACAAGGCACACCTTTATTTTTGTCTCCCATTGTCCCTTTCAAAATGTCTTCAGTGGAGAGAAATTTTCCCTGCCAGTGAATGGAAACTTGTCCCCTTTACTTTTCTGCTCATTCTCAGCGTACAATTTGTATGAAAACACAATCCCAATTTAGAAATTAGAATGCCCAGTCAAGCTGCTAACTAAAATTCTCAATTTGATTGGGTTTAAACCTTCTCCACATCCCCAGCTGGAGCCTCCTGGGGAAGGCAGTGGAGGTGGCCTCCTCTCCACTTCTCCTCCCCTCCCTGACAGATGGGACCCAGGGTCCTGGAGGAGATGAGGTGGGCAGAGTGAGGGTCTCACTGCCACCAGCTTGGTTGCCTTCAAACTCTCTGGACCCAGCAGGCATTTAAAGCTGCCCGCTTATGTTGTGGGACAGTGTCGTGGACTCCATAACAGTGACCATCCCCACAGGGTCCTCGCGCCCTTGACCTTGGGGGGTGCACCTCTCCTTCTGGGATCCCTTGCAACTCTGTCCTTAGCCCGCAGGAATCCATATCCAACTCTAGTGTCTTGCTGCTCCCTCCCCTGACCCTTCCAGGAGGCCCCAGGGGACAGGACCCAGGCTGACCACTTGCAGGTGCTCTCTGGGCACAGATGGTCTATGGGAAACTCTCAAGCATCCTTTCTCTGAAAGGTCTGGGGTGCAGGCTGACCTTAACACGCCCACATTCTCCAGCTCCTTTACCTGTGTGGCCAGGCAGCCCATGTCTCAGCCTCCACAGGTCCCTGCCTCATCAGATCCTGGGCCCCCATGGGAGTCACATACTTAAACTCTCCAAATAGCACTTTCTTCACACCCCCATTTCCCCATTCCACCCTTCCTAGGAGGTGTCCACCAAAGAATCCTTGGCTCCCTCTCCCCACCATAAGAGGCCTGTGGATAAAAATGGGGATAAAGGGGTTGGGGATTTAGCTTGGTGGTAGAGTGCTTGCCTAGCAGGCAAAAGGCCTTGAGTTCAATGCCCAGCACCCCCCACCAAAAAAAAAAAAAAACAAAACTGGGGGTAAAGCCAGGCACAGTGGTGCATACTTGTAATCCCAGCTACTCAAGTGGATGAGGTAGGAGCCCCAAAAGTTCAGGGTAGGGGTTGGGGATTTAGCTTAGTGGTAGAGCGTTAGCCTAGCAAGTGCAAGGCCCTGAATTTGATCCCCAGCAACCTCCCTAAAAAAAGTAACACAAGAAAGTTCAAGGCTACCCTGGGCTACATGGCAAGAACGTGCCTCAAAAATTAAAAAATATAGAAAGGATCAGAGACGTAGTTGAGTGGTAGAGTGCTTGCCTGGCATACATAAGCCGCTGGGTTCAGTCCTCACACAGCCAAAGCGGGAGGGAAATGCCAGATGCGGGGGTTTGGAATGCTCATCACCAAAACGGCAGTTGTGAGCTGTGGACTGTATTCTTGAAAAATTATAACTGGTGTCACAGCAGAGCTGTTAACAGCACTGTATAAGTCACATCCACCTCCTTGGGCCTTCATTTTCCCATATCCTGGAGAGGGAGGGAAACATTCACCTGCCGGAGTTGTTGGGCTGTAGTGAGTGACCCAATGACGTCACAGAGCATTGCCATGTCTGAGACAAGGATTCCACAACCGCAGACCTGCAGTTCCTTCTCCATGTGACCATGTAGAACGGACTTGCTTCTCTGAGTGGTTTCTCATCCGTCACGTGGTACTCAGAAGAGCCCCGACTCCATGCATCTCTGTGGGGTTTGTTGAGTGAGTACTTGTGAAGTGCCAGCCATGTTGGGAACTTGGTCCAGACTGGGTATTATTAATACAACAGAAGGCGGAGTGAGCGCTTAGGCTGGTACTGGTGGCACAGAGGCTGTGGGATCTCCACTCCCCCCTGTCCTGGGCCTGTTTTGGAAAAGCTTCAGCCCGGCTGGGATCCAGGGACCCTGGAACAGAGAGGACATCCTGTCCTTCCAAGGGGCCATGCTGACTCACATTGGGAAATCAGTGTGTGACCGTGAAAACACAGATGGGCTTTTACCTCTTCTGGGAAACCCAAGCCCGGGCACATCCTCATCTCCGTGCTGAGAGCTAGCTGGCTCTCCTCTAAGCCCTGGTTCTGGCACACTGTGAAACAGGAGTCTGGCCCCTCAAGGCAGAGCGGGCCTGGGGGGTCACAAGCTTCACACGACCCTCCAGTCAAGGTCAGGCCTCTCTGGTACACGCCGAGCTTCCTCCAGCCACGCCAGGCTCCGCACTGCTGGTTGGGCAACCCTTGACCTCAGACTGGGTCAGACCGCCAGGCAGGAACAGTTGGAGTGATAGAACATCTTGTTCTTTAGAATCCCAAGAACCAGAGAGTGAACTCACCCCACCCCCAGTGCAAGCCCCGCCCCACCCTTTCTGCCATTTACTTACATGGTAACTCTGGGCAAGTTCCTCCACCTCTCTGAGTTCCAGGTTTCCCTGGCACATGGACTAACAAGTGTCCCCACCTCCCCAGGCTGTTGTGAGACTCAGGTACTGAATGTCAAAGCGCAGCACCCACATGGGCGGGCACTCCGTGAGGGGCCATCATTCTTGTCAGCAGAGGCACCAGACAGCAGATGAAAAGCAGTGTGTGAGGTCCTGGGTTCAGCCGACAGTGTGGGACACACACGCCAGTGGATAAGGGCACGCGGCTGGGAGCTGCACCGCTTGGCTTCAAAGCCAGCCTGCCCCACCACCTCCAGGGTGGCTCCAGGTAACCTCTTTGAGCCTCTGCTTTGTTCTTGTACAATGAGAATAATGACAGTAGGGTCGTAAGGATCCAGGTGGACTCAGTGTGCTTGGAACAGTGCCTGCCCACAGTAATCACATAATGACCATTAACCATTTCTTTCCTTTTTTATTAGTACATGTTTGCTGTACGTAATGATTCCATTCGTCACGGGGAGTTGGTACGTGTACATAAAACATCTTAATTCTGTTTATGTCTCCCTCCCCTTCCTCCATCTCTTCGCCCCCTTCCCATTTGCAAGAGATCGATCACTTACGTCCCATCATTAACCATTTCTCATCAGCCACACAAGTAGGTAATATTAGTCTGGGTACAGTTAGTAAGAAATCACCAGGTAAAGGCTTTCGACAAGACTCACAGGGAATTCGCACTTGATGAGCATCTACTGTGTATCTGCTACTACCAAAGCCATACATCCTCAAGTATATGTGTGTGTGCATGTGCACCATGCACACAAGTGAGGTAGGTACTTTCATCCTCATTCTCCTTATTCTCTTTTAAACCTTTATATTATAAAACAAAACAGATGCAGAAAACAACACAAATTAAATTTGAAGCTTAATGTGTTATTTCAAGGTAAATACCCAGGTCAAGAAACAAAACTTATCTAGTTCCTCCAGGAACCACTCCAAGTACTCCATCCCAATCCCCCCAAAATAGCCATGAACTGACTTTTTTTCTTTTCTTTTTTTTTTTTTTTTTGGTGCTGGGGATTGAACTCAGGGCCTTGTGCCTGCAAGGCAGACACTCTGACCACTGAGCTCAATCCCCAGCTCCTGAACTGACTTTTTATAGTAAA
The DNA here is from genome assembly GCA_004026905.1 of Hystrix cristata. Taxonomy (NCBI): domain Eukaryota; kingdom Metazoa; phylum Chordata; class Mammalia; order Rodentia; family Hystricidae; genus Hystrix; species Hystrix cristata. The sequence goes on from PVJO010005234.1 coordinate 66,970, forward strand.
TATTTCTTTGCACTTTTATGGCTTAGTCGTCTGTGTCTATCCCTAGACTTTGTAGATTAGTCTCATCTGTTCTTTTTCAGTGCTGGAGATTGAACCCAGGAATTCTGCATGCTGGGAGAGCACACTACCACTGAGCTACACCTTCAGCCCTCATCTTCTCCATGTTTAAAAGTCTTGGTATGAGTTTTATGCCTCTTTTAAGCTATAGGTTCCCTGTATCCTTTTTTTTTTTTTTTTGGTAGTAGTAGTAGTTTGTCTGTTGATGAATTCAGGTTGCTTGACTGGTAGTTTCTCAAACCTGGATTTTGTCCATTGCATCTTGTTGGTATGATGCATGCAGCATGCCCCTCTGGCCTCCACCACTCCTACAAACTGGCAGCTGGATCAGGCTCAGGTTCCATCCCTTCGGCGTGACTGTAGGTAATTCCGGGGTCTTTTGCATCAAGCACATTCCTGGTTGGAGTCTGCTGTTTTTTTATGTTAGTTGCCATTGTGCACAATGGCCAGATACATTAGTTCATTGCAGGTGGCAAAATGGTAATATTGTATCGTTCTGTTTTCATTAATAGCTGCAATAATTTTATAGGAAGATGCTTTGCTTAATCTATTATTTGCTTAATCTATTATCCATTGCTATCATGCATTTAGGAAAAATGGGGTAAATCCTGGAATTCTTTTTGCTTATCCAATTCTCAAGAATGTATTTTGTTTCCATGCCATCTTCAGAAGGTGGTCACTGAGGGCTTTTCCTGAATATCATTACCAACTCGGGGATTTAAATGTATGTGATGAGTTTCAGTCAATTGTAATTATTATCTGTCTTGCAGCTGAAATTTTCCCATCTTTAAGTTGGTTCCTAAATCCTTTCTATGTGGCCCTTGTAATAGCTTCCTGGTTATCGGGAGTGACAAGATACCCCTGGCTCATCTTGTATATTTCCTGCTATGGATCTGGAATCTGCCATTTCTTCAAGAAGTCCTTTATTTTTTGATTGAAAATGAAATCTCAAACCTACAGTCTGGTACACTCACTGGGTTGGTCATTGTTTTCAGGCCTGCTTAGTGGACAGAAGTAGGAGATAGATAGATAGATAGATAGATAGATAGATAGATAGATAGATAGATGGATAGATAGATAGACAGACACACAGATGATTTGTGTGTGCTTCGAGATATGTGTATACACATGCTATGTTAACTTTCTGTTGCTGTGATAAGATAAAATTCCTGAGAAAATTGACTTAAAGGAGGCAAGAGTTATTTTGGCTCATGGTTTCAGAGATTTCAGTCCATAGTCAGCTGCTCTGCTACTATAGGCCAGTGGTGAGGCACCACATCATGACAGTGTGTGGCAGAGGAGGCTGCTCACCTCATGGCAGTCGGAAAGCAGAGAGGCAGTGCTGAAGACAAGACGAGCCCTTCCAGAGCATGCTCTATTGACCGATTTCCTCCAAATAGCCCCATCTCCTGAAGTTTTTACCACCTTCCAGTATTTTCAAATTCATGCCATCGAATCATGAATCCATCAATGGATTAATCTACCATTAAAACCAGAGCCAGTCCTCCTGGTTCAGCCACTTTCTGCCACTGAACACTAATGCCTCGGGAACCAACTCTTCAACACAGGCGCCTTTGGGGGAACTTCCAAATCCAAACTGTAACACATATATATACATTTCTTTTAAAAAATAGTCTCTTGAATTCATACTGATATTTCCAGTGTAAACACAGCTTTACAGGACATTTACTTAACTTCTATATTACATCGGTGCCTCTTTTCTTTCATACTTAGAACCTTTGATTTCCAGGGCATGAGGGTTGATAAAATGAAAAGATCGTGCCAGGCATGATGGTGCAGGCCTGTAATCCCAGCTCTTTGGGATGCCGAAGCAGGAGGATTTCAAGTTTAAGGCCGGCCTGAGTAAGGTAGTAAGACTCTGACTCAGAGTGAAAAGGGCTGGGAAATGAGGCTCAGTGTAGCTCAGGCAGTGGTTGCTCAGGAAGCATGAGGCCTTGGGTCCAATCCCAATAATGAAAGAAATAAAAAGGGAAAGAGTCTGTCATTACTGATTTGCTTTGGTCCACTTTACACATATAACACTCTCAGAATAACAATAATAAGATGGCCACCATCAATTTTGAATACTGAAAATGGATACAAGAGTTTTCACAACATGCTCATTCTCACCACTTGGGGCACTGTGCTACAGTTGCATTGGTGGAACCTTCAAGCATTACATACTTTATTGTTACTTTTAACCATTCTTCAGTCTTAATTCTGCAATAAACATACGCTGAATACATACCAGTAACCCTCTGTCAATGTCTCGCTAGTCCTGTTTTGTCTGTTTTTTGTCTGAAGCTCTTCTCAGCTAGATTTCTCAGGAAGGGTTTATGGAAAAGGTATTCCTGGGATGCTTAAATTTCATAATAGTCCTTTATAGCAGGTCAGTTTTGCTGGGTATAAAATTCCTAGCTCATATTTTCTCTCTTTGATTATCTTAAATATATTTTACCATTTCCTTCTCACATTAAGCTTTGCTGTTCCCCTCCCCTACTTTATCTATCTTTTTCTTTCCTTTATCTCTACTTTTCCTGATTTCCGACCCAGTGGTTTCTCTTCAGCCTGGGAGCTGTCCTGAAGGAAGACTTGGTAGTCTTTTCAAAAATCCACAGGGGGCTGGGGATTTAGCTCAGTGGTTAGAGTGCTAGCCTTCCAAGCACAAGGCCCTGAGTTCGATCCCCAGCACCAAAAAAAAAAAAAATCCACAGGGGTTAAATTCCTTTAATGTTTAGGCCATGAGTGTCTAACCTTTTGGCTTGCCTGGGCCACAATGAGTAAAGAGACATTGTCTTGGGCTGCATATAAATGTATAATATCATTAATGTATACAAGTAACACAACTTCCTTTTATTTATTTATTTATTTATTTATTTATTTATTTTTTGGTTTTTTGGTGCTGGGGATCGAACTCAGGTCCTTGTGCTTACAAGTCAGGCACTGAGCTAAATCCCCAACCCTCATGACTTCCTTTTAAAAAAATATTTTATTATAACATTAAAATGAAATAACCTAAGTCCAAGTTTCATAATTAAATTAGAAAAGTTACATGTCTGATTAACAACAATAAATGCCTGTCTTCACAGGTAAACATGTGTAGATAGGTGGAATAAGTGCAGGAACATCTTTTTTTTTTTAACCAAGAACATGTAGTGGTACATTGTATACATAATGATCACATTCGTCATAGTTGTTTTGTACTTGTACATGATGTATCTTGGTTTTCTCCTCTCTTCCCCACCCCTCCCTTCCGTTCCCCCACCCTTCCCTATTTGCAGCAGGTTTATTTACATTTTTCCATTTTTTCCCTTTCTCCTTCCTTTTCTTTTTCCCTTCCTTCTTTTCCCCCTTCTCCCTATCTAGTTCTCCTCTCTTTTGAATACTATCTTTTTTTTTTTACATAAGATCAATTATACCTCTTTGTCCTTATTTACACTTATGGTTTCTCATATCAGAGAAACAATTTGATGTATACTCATGAGTGTCTGATTTATTTCACTTAGGAGTAGGTACTCAAGGTGCCTCCATTTACCTGCAAATGACTCTAGTTTATCCTTTTTTATGGCAGAGTAGTACTCCATTGTGTAGAAAAACCACATCTTCTTTACCCATTCATTAGTTGTCAGGCATTTAGGTTGTTTCCAAGACTTAGCTATTACAAATTGTGCTGCTATGAACATGGTTGTGCATATATCGCTGTAGTATGATGATTTTAATTCTGGGAACATACTAAGCAGAGGAATAGCTGGGTCAAATGGAACCTCTAGTTGTAGTTTTCTGAGGAATCTCCACACTGATTTCCACAGTGGCTGGACCAGCCTACATTCCCACCAACAGTGGAGGAGGGTTCCTTTTTCCCCCACAGCCCTGCCAGCATTTGTTACTGGTTGATTTTTTTTTTGTTTTGGTTTCTTTTTTTTTTTTCTTTTTTTTTTTAGGTGCCAGGGATTGAACTCAGGGCCTTGTGCTTGGTGGTTGATTTCTTGATAATCACTGTTCTTTCTGGAGTGAGATGGAATCTTAGTGTTGTTTTGATTTGCATCTCTCAAATAACCAATGATATTGAACACTTTTTCATATATTTATTTGCTATCACATAACATCTTATACACATCAGTTTCCATTGACCTGACTGTATGGCAGGTACAGAAAGTAGAATTTCCACTGTACAGCACCCTCCTCTATGCAGTGTTTGGTTGTCACCCACGTAGTCTGCACACAAGCACCAGATAATTGAGCATCAGTTAAAAAAAAATCACATAATAATGTTAAAGGTTTATGATCTTGTGGGGCCGCATTACTAGCTCTCCAGCTCCACACACGGCCCACAGGCAGCAGATTGGACGTCCGTCTCTTAGGCCTTATGGCAAAACCCTTGCACTCAGCCAAAACTGGATTTGGTAAATCCCTGCTCAATTTTAGCTGCTCTTCTCAAACCGCCCCACATGCTTTCCCATGAATGCATGTTCCAATTTAGGGTTCTTTACCGCTCAAGTCTGTCAGACTCCTTGCTGGTCCTCTTCTGTTTCCACTGCACAGAAAAAGCAAGGGCAAGCAGGCCTTGCAGCTTGATGTGTTCTTGCTGGTTTGTTTTTTGGAGTTCATGAAGATACTCTGTCACCTAGTTTTGGTGTAAATGTCTTTATGGGATTTTCTTTCTGTGTTTACAGGGGATTTGGGAAGATCCAAATTCATGCCAGGTATCATTGTCTCCCAGAAGCCTCTAACTGCTTCCGTCTTCGCGGACGGGGACATGCATCCCAGGCCTGTGATTTGCTAGCTACAGAGGCGCACATGAGCGCGACACTTCCGCGCATGGTACGGTGAAGATGCCCACCGCAGACTCCTCCCTCCCAGCTTTGGCCGACCAGCATCCCTGCAAGACTCTGTTAAACAAGATTGTCCACACGACAGCGCATCTCCTTGCCAATGAAAAAGTGTGCGGTAACTGGCAGCTGTTAGTGTAGAATTTTAGGGTGGAAGAAAACAAGGATCAGAAAGGCAAATAACACGGCTGGTCCGTGACGCTGAGAGGATTTAGACTCAGGTCTGTCTGCACAGAAGCCGGTTTCCTTTCTTCGCTACCAGCGGTCCTCACCTGGGGCAGTTTTGTCCCCCAGGGGACACAGGGCCATGCCGGAAGACACTTTTGGTTTTCCTGACTCTGGATGTGGAGTGCTGCTGTCATTTACTGAGAAAAGGCGAGGCATGCCATTAAACACCCTGCAGTGTTCAAGACTGCTCCCCATAACAAAGGCCTGTCCAGGCCCAGATGGCAACTAATGCCCAGGTTGAGGAACTACCCCTCATACCGTGATGCCCCCTAAATAAGCCTCACCTTAAAATCGGTACTAACGTTGATTCTAGGAAGGTGTCTGAGCTCATGTCACATCCCCTGAAAACACACAGCTCAGGCATTTCTAGCCTCCCCCAGCACCTACTCAACAGCAAGCTCTCCCTCTCTTCAAAGATGAGATGAATCTAGGAGAGCAGGAGTCGGAGCCTTCCAGACCAAGACACAAGACAAGCTGCCCTCTGGTGAAGTTTCTGCCCAAGAGCGGAGTGATCACAAGCCATAACAGGCATTTCCCGACAGTGTATCAGAATTCTACGTGTATTATATTCCACTGGATGCTCCCAAGGAGCCCTTAAACATGGGACACATCCTCACTTTACATGTAGGGAAACTAATCTTTTCGGGTTGTTCCGAGTCTGTTATTTGTGAGTGTCCAGGACAGAAAAGAAAACAGAAAGTCAAATCCTTGCCCAGTCACTTAGTTGTCACGTGGCCATGGGTAATGTCTTGTCCTTCTTTTATCTTATTTCCCAGTCTGTTAAAAGGCAGGGGGTGGGGGGCAGATTGCCTATAAGACCTGAAAGGTGAAGTAAAATTTGAGACTATGAGATCGCAGACTTGAATTCAAATCCAGCTCTTTCAGGGGATACGCTGAGCCCTTAGGCAAGTGACCTCTTCGTTCTGGATTTCAGTGCCCTCTGTTGTAAATGAGAGCCTCCTGGCTTGCTGTTCATAAGGCTGTTGTAAGCATAACTAAGATCATACAAGCTCAGTGCCCGGTGTATACAATTGCTCAAAAAGCAGAAACTCTTCTTGTTATTGTTTATCTGAGAACCTTCCAACTCTGAGATAACTCAGTTCTTCAAAACGTATCGCTAGGAAGAAGAAACAATAGCCCTCAAAACCAAGTTCTTCTTCCGCTGTTGGCATCTAAGATTACAATCTGGGCTCTGTGTGTGGCCGCAGGTCCTGGATATAGATTAAGGAGGATGTTTTATCCCAATACCTAGTACAGCATGGTTTGGACAAGGTCATCCTTTGCCCTTTGGCAAAAGAGCTGCCATTTATTAAGCAACTATTGCTGGCCTAGCATAGGGAAAGAGTTTCCTCTTACAAACCCATTTAATCAGCTCTTTGCCCAAAGATCTAGAGACTTGGAGAGTTTGAGTTACTTGGCCAAGATCACACAGCTGAGATTAAAATGATCAAATTCGGGGGCTGGGAATGTAGCTCAGTGATGGAGCACTTGCCTAGGATATGGGAAGCCCTGAGATGGATCCCAGGGCCACTAAATAAATAAATACATAAATAAATAAAGATTCTGGTAGGCTGAATAATACTCCCCTTCAAACTAATCTCTGGTCGGGCTGGGGATTTAGCTCAGTGGTTAAAGTGCTTGCCTTGCAAGCACAAGGACCCGAGTTCAATCCCCAGCACCAAAAAAAAAAAAAAAAAACCTAATCTCTGGAATCTGTGAATATCTTACTTTACATGGTAAAAGGGATGTTATACATGTGATTAAGGATCTTGAGATGGGGCAATTATTCTGGATTATCCAGCTGGGCCAGTGTAATTTCAAGAGCTCAGACAGGAGGATCAGAGTCAGTAGTAGCTATGACAACAAAAGCAAGAGGTTGAACTGATTTTTAGGAAGGGTTCATGAGTGAAGGCATGCCAGTGGCCTCTACAAGCTGAAAAAGGCAAAGGAATGAATTCTCAAAAGTTCCCAGAAAGAATTCAGCCTTGCCAACACCATGATTACAGGATTCTAAAGTGCAGAACTGTAGGAGAATAAAATTTTGTTGTTTCAGGCCCATAAGACTGCAGTAATTTGTTACAGCAGCAGTAAAAAACTAATACCTTGATCCAGCAGGCAAAATTTAATCAGGATGTCCACTTAAATGTGCATTTCAGATAAACAGCATTTAAAAGGTGTATGTTCCAAATTTTGCTTAAAATATGTTTATACTTAAAAAGAAATTGTTGGTCATATGAAATTTAAACTGAACTGAGTGTTCTGTATTTCTTCAGGCAACTTTAGACATGGTAAATGACACTAAAAGTCAAAACTCACAACTCCCAGGGCACCCTCACACTCCTACTCCATACACAATCTGGCAGCTGTCAGAAACTGTCAGGTTCTTGGGGCCCTCTTGGGTCACTTTTCATTTCCCAGGGACTCCCATTTTCCCCATGGTAGATACGTCATCTCTTTGGATTTGAAGTTCTCCTGGACCACCAGAATCCCTCCAGAAATTGTCCAGTGTCTTTGTCTGAAGAAGGGACCTAGGAGAGTTTTCTCAAAGTTGCAGTTGCACAAAGTATGGAAGATGCTAAAGGACAGGTGCAGAGCTAGTCTAGGCGTGGAGCTAGACTAGGTGTCGATCTTTTTCAAGCTACCACTGTCTGGATGGAGCTTCATGAACCCCAAAGCAGAAAACAATTAGTAAATCAGGATCCAGAGTAAGAATCATGTTATAGATAAAGAAACCGAGCCCCAGGAAAAATGGGGACCTGCTAAGGTCACTCATCTGATGAGACTGATATACCCCGGTTGGCAATCTCTCCCTTTGGAGCAGCCAGGCCTGCAGGCAGCCGTGGAGGAGGAATTCGAGAATGCTGATCCTGAGGTTTGAAGCCCCCTACTGCAGTGATTGCCACTTTCCTTTTCATGAGGCAAGGAAACTGCACGAACGTGCAGGTTTAATAAGATAACTGATGCGAAACACCAGGCACAGCCACTATATTCTCGGAAAACGGCAGCTTCTCCTTCCCTTTTCTGGACCCCTTTCCTCAACTATCAGCAGACTGGCTGCTCACTCAAACCAGCCAGGCGGGATTCCACAATGCGCAGAATGACCGCCAGGTGGCGACAGAGCGCCGGCGACAGGGCAAGATGCCACACATGCGCATTTCTAGGTGGTGCCCCGCGTTCCACGCCCCATACGTCACTTCCGGCGTGAAGGGCCGGGCCGGCCGGGCCGGGAGTGCGGGTCGTCTCTCCCCGCGCTGCCAGACTGGGCTCTCGCCGCCGGTTGACCCGCGTTCCGCCCCGCAGCCGGGCCGGTGAGTGCCCACGAGCCCGTGCGTGCGCCCTTGGGGCCGAAAAAGGGACCTTGAGAGGGAGGGATCGCCGGAAGTAGGGGCCAGAGGAGTGGGAGACCCCAGGAAATGGGAACACCTGGGGAGAGGGCGACGACCGGAAGTAGGGGGCCTTGGAAGGCTGTCAACGGGATGTAGGGTCTCTGGAGCTCCAGGAGAGGTGGCTTCCTGGCAGCTCGTTGTTGGGGGTGGGGAGGAAGGCGATGTACCACAGAATGATGGATTTCAAGTGGGGAAGATTCCTGGCTACACCCTGGTGACAAATGATTGTTTGTGTTCTGCCCATCTGTGCGCCCATCAGCTCATTCACCAGACCCTGACTGAGCCACCCTGCTCCGGGTGGAGGGTAGAGATTATGAGCCCAGGGTGGGGCTTAACACTTCCCCTCAGTCTGCCTCACTAGGTTTGTATCCTTGGGCACAGCTCTTAACCTGTTTTACCCTGTTTACTGAGAGCTGCCATGTGCCAGCCACTGGGGATAGCAGTGGCCATGACAGACAGGTTCTCCACCCCCATGGAATTCACATTCTGGGGGACATTCTAGTTTCCTCCTTTAGTTAGTGGAAACAGTAATGTACTCACCAAATATTGTGAAGATTAAATGCGGGACCATGAATGCAGCTTGGTAGTAGAGCACTTATTTGTCTAGCATGTGCAAGGCCCTGAGTTCTGTTCCCAGAACTGGAAAGGGAAAAAAAAAAAAAAATGAGAAAATGATGTGGAGTGCCGAGCACAATGCTTGATGCCTGGTAAAACTCTGGAGTATGTCTTAGCTGTTTTCATCATCCCACTGTGGTGTAAGCTTCGTAAGACAATTGCCGCTGTGTCCCAAGCACCCATGAGCACAGTGCCTGACACATACAATTAGTGATCAGTAATTATGTGAGAAATGAATGGATGGGGAAGCTGACGCTGAGGAACTTTATGCAAACACTCATGACATTGGACTACAATTTCTAAAAGAGAAATAGAACTCCTCCCATTGCTCTGGGAAACTGGGAGGAGTCATTGTGGGGAAATCAAGGAAGGCTTCTTGGAGGAGGTGACAGTTGGGCTTGAAGTTGATGAATGGTCTGGTTGGCAACAAGGAAAGGATGTCCAGGCAGAGGGCATGTGAAGCACACGTGGTGTCCCAAGAATGACAAATTATCGATTTGTTTTGGCTGGCAGAGAGAGGAGAGAATTGAGGCTAGAAAGGAGTTTCAGGAAAGCCCTGGATTGAGATTACAGGCATCCGTTGGTGACTGCCATGGAAACGGTATGGGGTGGTGAGGCCAGGACTGTTTCATTTCTTGCTCAGCCTACCTCTACCAAGCACATTAAACTCCTTCAACAAATATTTATGGACCGCAGACTACCTGAGACCATGGACTGCTTTAATGACAGCAGAGTGGGAGAATTGTGATGGGCAAGAGCTCCTGGGAGCGGGGGGGCCGCCTAATGTGGGCTGTTTCAAGCCGCCATCACCTCTCACCTGGATCATTGCAGTAGCTTCTATATAGTCTCTGTGTCTGTGCTCACCCCCTTACAGTCCATGCTTTGAGGGAGCATAGTGATCTTTTTTTTAAATGTAAGTCAGAGCATATCATTCTATTTAAAACCCCCTCCCTCAGAGTAAAAGTCAAAGCTGCTGTTGGCCTACACTGCTCCCCCGACTAGTAAGCCTCCGAATTCATCTGCTGGTGTTTCCACCTTGCTCATTTGGCTGTAGCCTTGCCGGCCTCCCTTCTGTTGCTCAGAAAGGCCGGGAGTGTTCTACATGGAACAGTGTCTCACTTGTTCTTTGTGCAGATTCACGTGGCTTGTTCCTCCACCTCCATCTTAGTTCAGAAGTCACCTAAGTGAGGCCTTCCCTGGTTACCCTGTTTAAAATTGCAACCCCTACTCTCAGGTACATCCAGCCCCATTCTCTCCTTTGATTCTCTCCAAAGCACTTAGAATCTGATAGTAGACTATAGTTTATTGTGCTTATAGTCTTACCTCCCTGCTTTTACTAGAATCTGAGCTCCATGCAGGTAGAATTCTTTGTTCACTTCTGTATGTTCAGATAGCCTGGTACTGGGCTCAGTATTTGTGGAATGAATGAAGTGGCATCTAACTGGGACTTCAGGGTGAGTCAGTGGGGATCACCGAGGAACCAGAGAAACAGCCTGCCAGCTGGAGATCAGGGTGTGCCCGGGATGAGAACACACCTTTGGGAGGATGTGAAAGAAGCTGGGTAAGTTGGAGGTTGGACTGCAAGAGATGGAGTGGGAGGACCTCAGATTTGGAGGAAGAGACCACTTGGTCACTCTCTGCAGCAGACTGGAGGGAGTCCAGCCAGGTGTGGACAGGACATCGTGATACGTGCAGGAAGCCCTGAGTCGGTGCCTGCTTTCCTGTGGACAAGAGCTTGGGCTCAGGACCTGGGCAGTCCTGCTGCCACCTCTTAGAATATCTCAGGTAGCTGTTTGTTTTTTTGTTTTCATTCAATAATGTGTAATTCAGGTTTTCCAGGAAGCAGACATGCCAGTCTAGAGGTTGGACATGTAGTGCAGAGTTTATTGGAGGCCGTGCCTGCGCTAGGTAAGGAGGAAGTGAGCTGGAAAAGCCAGGAAGAACCTTCAGACCTGGCGCAGGTCTGGGCCCCAGTGAGGAGGTTTTGGCCGCAAGTCTCTGAGGGCGGGTCTGTTCTGGTCCAGGAAAGTTTTGGTCCGATGAACAGGGAGTCCTTGGACCAAAGTTGCCTGTTAGGAGTCTTTGTTTCCCTTGGTTCCTGTCTGGGAGTGGTCTGAGGAAAGAGTGGCATCCTCTGAATGGTGACCCCGAGGGACAGCAGCTATGGCCATTTGTCCATTATGCTTCTCCAGCAGTAGATCTGACCAGTGCATTTTCCAGTACCACAATAAAGTACATGAGTACATGTAAAAAATTCTAATAGAGAGCTGAGGATGTATATCTCTGTGGTAAAGTGCTTCTTATTGTGCCAAAGACCCTGGATCTGTACAGCACTGCCAAAAAATTAAAAAATAGAAAATTCAAACAGTATAGTAGGAAGTCTCTTTCTCATGTTTAACATCCAGTTGCCCAGCTCTGTTCCCTGAAGGTAACTATTAGTAACAATTTCTTATATGTCCCTGGAGAAATTTTCTGTGCTTTCACAAATATATGTATGTCTATATTTTAAAAACGTAAACACGATTGTTTTCTGTACACTGTTCTGCAACCTTTATTTTTCCTTAATATGTCAGTCATGAAGATCTGATAATTCCTTTTCATAACTGAACAGTACCCCATTCCAATGGTACGTACTGGTCTTTTGATGTGCAGTTAGCATATATCCAAGCTGGGTATGGTGGTGCTTGCCTGTAATCCAAGCACTCTGAGAGGCTGAGGTAGGAGGATCATAAATTCAAGCCCAGCCTTGCTAAATTACAACTTAGCAACTTAGAGGACCCTGTTTCAAAATAGATAAGTAGATAGATAGACAGGTAGATGGATAGGGTAGAAAATACAGCTCAGTGCAAAGGTCAATCGCCAATACCTACCACCATACACAGTTCCAGTCATTCATCATTATACTTGTCATGGGTGTGTCCATATTTCACACATATATTTATGTCGTACAAATGGAATTACTGAGCATATGTGGTTTTAAATTTTGGTAGATATCAACAAACTGTCCTCCTGAAAGTCTATGTTAGTTTATACTGCCAATGGTATTTCAGAGTGCCTATTCTTTATTTTTGCCAGTCTGAATCTCAGAGTTGTTTTAATTCATGTCTCTAATGATGGATGAGGAAGGTCAGACTCCTGTTCATACACTTACTGGGAAGGCCGTGGTGTGTGATGAGGAGCGTGCTATTCGGCTAGAGCTGGTGGGGGCCCTCGGGGAGATTCTGAGTATGTCATCGGCCTGGGCTCGGGCCTGAGCTTCAGCTCCGGTTCGTTCCCCTTCAAGAACCCCGAGGTTCCTCGGCTCTGACGGACAGGTTGCTGTCCCCCGTATCCTGCCGTCCTGGGGTCTAAAAAGAGCAGCACTGAGCTTCCTTAACTTCATCTGTGGTTTCCATGTCAGCAGGGACCCTGGTAGCTAATGTCAGAAGAAAGCGACTCTCTGCGCACCAGCCCTTCCGCGGCCTCGCTCTCTGAAAATGAGCTGCCGCCCCGGCCTGAGCCTCCCGGCTACGTCTGCTCGCTGACCGAAGACCTGGTCACCAAAGCCCGGGAGGAGCTGCAGGAGAAGCCGGAGTGGAGGCTGCGGGATGTGCAGGCCCTCCGTGACATGGTCCGGAAGGAGTACCCCAACCTGAGCACGTCCCTCGACGACGCCTTCCTGCTGCGTTTCCTGCGCGCCCGCAAGTTTGATTACGACCGCGCCCTGCAGCTGCTGGTCAATTACCACAGCTGCAGGAGAAGCTGGCCCGAAGTCTTCAGTAACCTGAGGCCGTCGGCCCTGAAAGATGTCCTGGACTCCGGATTCCTCACCGTGCTGCCCCGCACGGACCCCAGGGGCTGCCACGTGCTCTGCATCCGCCCAGGTATTTTCCTAGCCCGCCGTGCGGCCTGTGCGTAGTGCCTCGGGGACACATCTGTCTCGCACTGTCTTCTTAGTCCCTCTTTCCCCTTCCCTGCGTTAGTCAAGCCTTTTTTGGGTGAGTGTGACAAAAACCTCCTCCAACCTGGTGTGAGGAGACAGGAGTATCTCCGTGACCTGGAGAGGCAGAGAGGGAGCCTGCCTTACCAGATCCCGGAACCAGGAGCTAAGAGTGCTGCCAGGAGCAGAGGCCGCCCACCCCTGCCTCTGCCCTCTGGGACACAGGCTTCAGCTTTTTCCCTGTAGACCAGCTTTTGCTTCCTGTGTGTACAAAGCTAAATCTGGTGCCTCTTGCCTCTCAGATTAACTTCCACTTAATTTTCCTGGGTGCAGATTGCACATCTGCAGAGGAGAGGATGTGAAGGGCTGAGGAATCTGCACCTGGTTGTGGGATACGGTCGAGGTTCACCTATCAGTCCACAGGAGTGTAGCTCAGCGACGGCACTCGCCTAGCGTGCCAGATGCCTGGAGCTTAGCCCCAGCGCTGCAAAAACCCAAAAGCTGAAAAGGTTGCAGTGAGAGAGAGCACAGGCTGGGCATGAGCCTGAGCGGCTCCTTCATTTCTCCACCTCCTGCCTTTCCTCTGCTTTGTTAAGCCCTGACAGGATTCACTTTAAAACTTTTCTCTTTCTTCATGGTATTGAGATTGAACCCAGGGCCTTAGACATTCTGGGCCTGCCATCTTCCATGGAGGTACTTCTCCAGCCCTCAGTTACCCTGTTGATCTGAGCACTTCGTGGCAGTAATCAGGATACCTTCCTTCCCCAGCCCTCCGTCTTTCCCTCTTTCTTTCTTTCTTTCTTTCTTTTTGAAGTTCATTTTCTTTCATGTTATACAAAAAAAAAAACATGAGTACAACCAAAAATAAATAAACATCACATTTGTTTATACTACTACTTAATTATCTATATTAATTTTATTATCCAAACCGTAGAAAGTAAGCAGCAACTTAGGGACTGAGAAAGAGATAAAACCAAAAATACTGCTGGGGATTTAGCTCAGTGGCTAGAGTGCTTGACTCGTGAGCACAGGCCCTGAGTTCGATACCCAGCAGCAAAAAAAAACAAAAAACAAAACAAAACAAAAACCAAAAATACTTTTCTGTGTCTTTTATTATTCCTATTTCTTTGCCACAGTTGGGGAAGCACCCTGCCACCTTCACACAAAGAGCATTTAGAAATGTGTAGCTGGGAGTGGTGGCCCACACCTGTAATCCCAACACTCTGGGAGGCTGAGGCAGGAGGATTGCAATTTCAAACCCAGTCTGGGTACCTTACCAACTTAGTGAGACCCTGTTTCAAAATAGAAAAGGGCTGGGGATATAGCTTACTGCAAAGGCCGTTGGTTCAATCCCTAGTTCTACAAAAAAAATTTTAAATAATAAAAGAAATACAGCTGGGCGTGGTGGTATATACCTGTGTGTAATCCCAGCACTTGGGAGGCTGAGGCAGGAGGATCACCTCAAGTTCAAAGCCAGCCTGGGTGACATAGTTCAAAACCAGCCTGAACTGCATAGCAAGACCCTGCCTCAAAATAAATAAATAAATACATGAATGAATGAATACAAAAGAAATATGCAAGTGGATAGGGGGTTCTAGAACTGCACCTCTCTGATTCTGAGTCCTCTACCCTCCAGTGACCCCAAATGCAGTGTCAGTGGGGGGCGTTCTCCATCCACCTGCAGCCCCAGCCATTCCCATCAGCTCAGGGAAACCAGAAGGAAGACTGCAGTGTTCTTGCAAAGCAGGCCAGGAAATGAGAACACACTGGATGTGACATGTGTGCGCTTCCCTCTGCCTGCAAGCCCACATCACCATTTCCCTTAGCATCCACCTAACACTCCTTGGAGACCGGACGCTACCTTCAGCCTCAATCCCGTACCAGGCAGTGTTCGTGGCTTTACCTGCTGTGGCAGGCACTTTTTGAAATTACAGATGTTTATTTTAAAATAAGTAATACAGTGCAGATTTCAGGGCACCGAGAGTCCTAGAAACCAGCCAGCAGGCTTTTCTGCTGTTGCTGTGCTTAGCTCATAAGAGTATTACAGAACAGTCAGATGTTACCACACCAGCCGCACCTCACTGCTGCATGGTGTCAGCCCTACGCCGTGGGGTGAATTCTCCCCTGTGTCTGGAGCAGTCTCACCCCTCCCTGCTGACCTGCCTTCCTGGGAGGAAGCATATACACAGAGCTTTGTTCTTACCTGGGTTCCAGTTTTGCCTTTTTATAAGCTCTTTAGAGATGCGTGACTGAAAGGGATGACACCTAGTTAATACAGAGGCAGATTCAACCCAGCAGAGGTCAGAGATCTGGTGTTACTCCTGTAAGGAGAATTTGTGTCTCTCAGATCAGCCGCAACCTCCAAAGGGTTAATTGACAGTGACATTAAGTGGCAGGCTGGCACAATTTTTGAACGAAGATTTTTTTTTTTTTGGTGGTACTATGGAGGGAAGCCAAAGCCTTTATTCTAAGCTACACGCCCCCCACAATCCTTTTTTATTTTGAGAGAGGGTCTTGCTTAGTCACTAAGTTGCCCAGGATGGTCTCAAACTGGTCATTCTCCTCCCTCAGCCTCCCAGAGTTCTGGGATTATGGGCATGTACCACCACACCCAGCAAGGACAAGGATTTTTCACAGGAATTTTGCATGTATTACATATCCTGTTGATTGCAAACCTATGAAGTTTTGTCTAAGAAACTTCTAAAACTAAGTTTGTCTAAGAAAAAGGCACTCAGAGTTTGGTGGGACTTTCTTGAGGATAGTGGTTTAACAGTCAAAAACACTATAATTTTTATTTCCCAAAGAGAAGAAACAATCATTAAATATATGGTTACCCTCAAAGAAGCATCCTCCCTGGAGAGGGGAGTTGGAGGAAGGCTCTCCCAGGACATAGCATCATGCTCCATCCTCACAACCCCCCTGAAGGAGGTGTAGGAGTTAGGACTTATGCTTTGGGTAGCAGGTGACAGAAAGCCAGCTTAGCCCAGCTGAGACCAAAACTGATGTCTGGATGCAGCTGGATTCAGGGGCTCAAATGCTGGTGTTAGAAGGTTAGGAGGCGGCTCTGTGGCAGAGCACTTACCTAGCATGCATGAGGCCCTGGCTTTGAAAGAGTGATGGTATTGGAGAGCTGCTTCCATCCGCACCAGCCCCTGCCTGGGCCTCATTCTCCAGCCAGATCTGGACTCCTTGGGCCCCTGAATCTCAGGCTCAGAGCTGTAACAGGGAGGAGAGAGCTTCCCTTTCCCAAGGGCCAGGGTCCCAGAATTGAGTCTCGTTGGCTGTGCGTGACCTGGTGTGACTTGATCATACCATCGGAGGAGGTCACACCAGGCTGTCAGTCAGTCCCCCATCCATCACTTTGCTGCCTCCGGAATCAAGAGTCAAGTCAGCTCTGTGTAAACTGCGTGGTTCCTCTTGGTGGCTCCCCAGGGACAATCAGGGCGGTGGTTATGAAGAGTGGGAGAAATATCTGGTGGCCAAAAGCATAGATGTCCACAAGGGTGGGTATCATTTTCCTCTTCTACTTATGAAGAGATGGAGGCCCAGAGTGAGGAAGTAACTTGGCCAAGTCACACAGCTAGTGAGCTTCAGACCCCGGGCTGTGTCTGACTTCCCAGCTCAGGCTTTCAATCTCGACATTCAGTTGCATTCCCATCTTCAAATGTGCTGCTGGGTCTGACATTAAGAAACACCAGTCTCTGTGTGGGACCATGACCACAAGACTATCTTTCTTGTCCAACTTGAAACAGCAGTTTTAGAAGATAAGTCATTGTCTGATCACTTTGTCTGTTTGTATTCATTTCTGTAACATCCTGTCCATGTCTTATGACCTTAGACAGGTGGATACCGAGCAAATATCCAATTACCGAAAACATCCGAGCCATATACTTGACGTTAGAAAAACTCATTCAGTCTGAAGAAACCCAGGTGAATGGAATTGTAATTCTTGCAGACTACAAAGGAGTGAGCTTATCAAAAGCATCTCATTTTGGCCCCTTTATAGCCAAAAAGGTGATTGGCATCCTCCAGGTACGGCCCCTGTTTGCTGCATGCCAGTTCTGTGGTTGCTTTGACTTTCCCGGGGCCCTGTCTGTCTACTGCAGGTCTCACCGATTACACAAAGCCCACTTCCTGCCCTGCCCTGGGACATTATCTGCTGTCCTCTTACCATTGGCTCCTCAGGGTCTCTAGTCATTTTCAGAGAAAGTACCTTCTATCTAGACAAGACTTGCCTTACGGCAGCAGTCCAAAAAAAATAGGCAAAAGCTTTTTGTACTTTTTTTTTTGTCCATAAGGCAAAGGAACAATTCTCCTAAGAAATGAAATTGAGAAATTGTGCTTCTACCTGAGGTGCTGGAGCCTCTCCTGCCCTCTGTGGAGCCGGGACTTTTTGTTCTGTGGGATTATATTTTGGTGAGAGGCCTCATACCTCATGTTTTGTATTTCAGAGCCCAAGTTCTGAACTGAGAACCATAAAATTCCTGACACAGTAGCACAGTATTTAACAGTTTGCGAAGAACTGTTAGAGTCATTATAATCCGTTCAGTCCTTCAAAGAATTCTTTTCTTTCTTCTTTGGGGGAGGGGAGGCAATGGTGAACCTGGGGACGGATTAAATCTAGGGTCTTGCGCAAACATACTGGGCAAGCGCTTGCCACTGAGCTACATCCCCAGCTCGTTCTTCTTCATTTTTTGTTTTTTTTTAGACAAGGTTTCCCTAACTTGCCCATTCTGGCCTTGAACGTGTGATCCTTCTGCCTCAGCCTCCCCAGTAGCTGGGATTTACAGGTGCGTGCCACCATGCCCAGCTCTTTTTCCTTTTCCGATAGATGGGGAAACTGAGAGCTAGAGAAGATATAGCCTGGCCAGAGTGTCACAACTATAGCAGGTTTGGATTCCTTGTTCATAATGGCCCACTCACTCCCTGGCACTGCCTCCTGTGAACTGCAGGGCACCAGTGTAAAAAGTACCCTTCCGTGATGTGTGCCAGGGTTATTAGGGTTAAAGAAATCAAGACCACATTCAGATATTACTATAAGTCTGATACCGGGCTTTGACCAGTAGCCTGGCTTTCCCTAGCTTTCACTCTGCTCTTGGTGGTGGTTACTGTTTTAACTTGTGTACTAGGGCTCGAACCCAGGACCTCACACATGCTAGGTGGGCGCTCTGTCCCTGAACTAATCACAGAGCTGTGCCTCTGGGTCATTTTGCTCTGTGTTGATGCCCCTGCGAATATCATGTACATCAGTATCAGCACAGACTTCGGCTGGGTTATTTTCCTAAAGTTCCAGAGTGAACCAAGTCTGGGAAATACAGCATAGCCTGTGCCCGCCTGCTGAATTTCAGCATAAACCTCTGTGTGTTAAAGGCTGTGTGCAGGACTGTGGTTAAGGAAACCCTTCGACTGTATTTATTCTGTTTCTCATACTCACCTGCGCGGAAACCCTTTTTCATGCCACACCTAACACTCTCTGAGAAATACACTTAGGGCGACACCCATCCAGGAGGTCTGATGTTTCCAGATCCACCCATGTAGACTCAGACTATTACTACCAGAGGATCCCCTCCGCACCTGTCTCCCGACCTTCCGACCCAGTCTCGGCCCAGACGAGGCTTCCCCAAGGCTGGCCTTCCTGTGAGGAGCCTTGCAGCAGGCCAGACTGTCGTGGGGCTGGACGCGAGGCTTAAGCAGGAAGGGACAGTTTTCAGACACCGCAGACATTCTAACTCCCCCTTTCCCTTCTGCCCGCAGGATGGTTTTCCCATTCGGATAAAAGCGGTCCACGTAGTAAATGAACCTCGAATATTTAAAGGCATTTTTGCCATCATAAAACCATTTCTGAAGGAGAAAATAGCAAACCGAGTAAGTGATAATCCTTCCCGCTTCAGATGCTTTAATTTTTTTTCTCCCTTGATTTATTTAGTTGTGACAACTAGTAACTTAATTATTTTTGCCCTGGAACTGATTTGGAAGTACAAAGTTAAAGGTAGACATAAATAAACAATCCTTCCCATGAAGGTAAGATGAAATTAGTAAGAATATGTTTCCCGGTAGAGAGAACAAGCTGAGGATTTTTATCACAAGTGCCTCTGTGTTCTGTAATCATTTAGACTTGGCCTCCGGCCGAGGCGTTGTGAAGCAACATTGCATTTTACACGTAAGAGGATACAGAAACAGGAAGCGCGGAAGGGAGTCCCTGGGCAGGTTGTTTGAAAGTCCGTGGGTCCCCCCCACCCCTCGTGCTGCTGGGATGGAACCCAGAGCCTTGCACAGAATGGGCATTTCTTACTGGAGCACCTTGGCTTTAAAAGTGCTGCTTTGTAAATGCTGATTTTAAGGCGGAGCAGGAAGGTTGCTTGAACCCCGGAGTCCGATGCCGCCCTGGACAACGGGGCAAGACCCTGTCTCGAAAACGAACATGCACCAGAAGGTGTTTCAGCCTTTGTATTTACTTACTGGGTTGTCTTATTGTGGAGCAGTTCAGTGTTTATGAGCTGTGTGAGTCTCCTAATTCAGAGGGTAAGTGACAGTTGGAAAGACGAATCTGCTTTTCTGAGCTGGAGAGCCCTTCCCTTGCCCTTCCCGCACCACTGATTGAAATGTGCTGAGCGGGGCTCTTCTCTTTTCCTGGGCCTGGGAACACTGTAGTCGTCATCCTCAAGTTTATACTGTTTCCAAAAAGGAAGTACATACGGATAGAGAATCCCAAAGTTGCACAGGAGAAAACTTAAATCCGGGTCTGCATTTCCAGACCCTTTTCCTGAAGATTTTAGCACCTCAGCAGAGACTGATGAACCCAAGGCCCTCTAACACTGGACTACATCCCTTGTGCTCCCTCTCTCCCCTTTTTACTTGGCAGTATGGGGGATCAAGCCCCAGCCCTTTGCACAGAGCTACGTCCCCAACCCTTTTTAAAATTTTTTTTTCAGACATTTTTGTTTTTTATTTTATTTTGGTCTTGCTAAATTACCCAGGCTGGCCTCGAACTTGTGATCCTTCTGCTTTAGCCTCCCAGAGTTCTAGGATTACAGGTGTGTGCCAATATGCCCGGCTATCCCTGCCTAGCCTTTTTATTTTTTTGAGACAAAGTCTTGCTAAGTTGCCCAGACTGGCCTTGAACTTGCGATTCTCCTGCCTTGGCTTCCGGGTAGCTGAGATTACAGGCATGCACCACTGTGCCCAGTGCTCCTTAGGTAATTCTAATGCATAGCTAGGTTTGAGAACTGCCAATTTAGTAGCCTCCCACCATGTTGGTTCCTAAAGATTCTGTTTGGAACTTTCACCAAAGCGACCTATGGACCAGTGTTTTATTTCTATGAAATGCCCTTATTTGTGTCCCATGATGTGGTTCATTTGTTCCTTTGTATGTTCACTCATTCATTCCAAGTCATTTATTGATCAACTACTATGTCCAAGGTGGAAAAACTAGACCAAAACCCCTGCCTCCGAGAAGCTTATACTCCAAAGAGACATATAATCAACAGAGTATTATATCACCTGGTACTAGAATGTGCTCTGTGCTACAGAGAAAAAATAAAGCAAAAAAGGGGATAGTGAGTATGAGAGATGGAGAAAAGTTTGCATTGTACAATAGGGCAGTTAGAGGTGGTGGCATTGAGAAGTTGACATTTGAGCAAAGAGTTGAGAGGTGAGGGAGTGAGCCATAGGGACAACTGGGAAACCAGCACAGCATGACCCTGAGGTGG
This sequence comes from Hystrix cristata, assembly GCA_004026905.1. Classification (NCBI taxonomy): domain Eukaryota; kingdom Metazoa; phylum Chordata; class Mammalia; order Rodentia; family Hystricidae; genus Hystrix; species Hystrix cristata. The sequence goes on from PVJO010005234.1 coordinate 87,713, forward strand.
GGACCTGCCCGGCATCGGGGGAGCCACTGGGAGGCTGGTGTGGTGGATACCGGAAGTAGAAGGGAGACTGGTCAGAGGAGGAGGCCGAGAAGTAATGGGGCCAGTTTGTGATGGGCCTTGTGCTCCATCATACAGACTGGCTGTGAGATGGCCTTGCTAGAAGGTCATAAATAGGGGAGTGACATGTGTCCTGAGTTTAGGCTATAGTGTGACAGGAGTAGGGGCAGGGAGACCAGGTAGGGGCCTAATGTGGGACGTCAGGAAGTGGTGACAGCATGGCCCAACTAAGGTGGCAGTGAAGTGGGATGTGGGATATATTTGGAAGGTCCAGCCAACAGGGTGTTGTGCAGTGTGAGGAAAAGAGACTTAAGGATGTGCCAAGCTTTGGGGACTTGAGGATCTGCAAGGGTAGATCCTTCTATTTACCCTCCTTCTTTCAGCACACATTTATTTGAGCACCCACCACAAAGGAGACTGCTGCATCACTGACTTAACAAGGACATGTGTGCCTGTCTTTATTTCATTTCCTTTTAGTTCTTCCTCCATGGCTCTGACCTCAACTCTCTCCACACAAACCTCCCAAGAAACATTCTCCCCCAGGAGTACGGGGGCACAGCTGGAGAGCTGGACACCGCTTCCTGGAGCGCGGTGCTGCTGGCCTCCGAGGAAGACTTCGTGAGAGAGTTCTGCCAACCTGGGCCCGCCTGCGACAGCATCCTGGGCCAGGCGCAGCTGCCCGAGGGGCTGACTTCGGATGCACAGTGCGATGACTCCATGCGAGCTGTCAAGTCCCAGCTGTATTCCTGCTATTAGCCAGCCCCTGGAGGGTCAGTGTAAATCCTCCTCTTTCCTCTGTAGAGACTCACAAGAACTTACGTGCCACGGCCTCAGTCTTGCTCCTTGTAAGGACATGGTAGCATGGAGGGATTGGCCTGAGGAGCTTCGAGGACCAGCCCATCACGAGGCAGCCTTTGGTCACTTGGATTATTCCCGGGATATGTGGAAAATATCCCCAGTGTGACTCCCAAACATTTGCACTCTCGGTTTGCAACTGTTCACCTGTGTCTGGTTTTTACTCATCTCAGAAGCAAGAAAAGTCAGCACCAAAGTTGCTTCGATCCCACTTTCCTGGAACGAACCTGATTGGCCAGTCAGCTACTCTTCTTAAGACAGTTTGGCCAGTCCTGTAAGGTAGCCAAATGCAAGGTGTAGGGGAGTCTTTGTCTTTCACATGAACCTTAACTGTAGATGTCTGTTGCTCATCAAGAATCTTCAAGCCTGAGATCTGGCCCCATTTGCCATCACTGGGTTTGGGAAGCACCTTAGCTGCATCGTGGAAGCACCCGGAGCCAAGCAGCTGCCCCTGATCAAATCTGGAAGCCAGAGGCTTCAGAGCATCCCAAGATTTACAAATAGAAATTTTCTCCCAGATCTATAAAGCCCTAGCCTCGGTTCTCAATGGAATCATACGGGGTCCTGAAGTATCTGATTTTGCTCAGTGTAAAATAATGGATGCTGGGCCTGTATAGCTAAAGGAATTCCAGCCCAGGAATCAGAGACTTGAGCTCCAGATGTGTCTGGACCAGACATGGGCCATTGTGGGCCTCAGTTTTCTTGTCTAATTATAAAATGAGGATGGCTGAAATGATGTCTGGGGCGCTTTGGACCACTGAGGTCCTGGTTTTGGTTTAGCTGCTGTTAGGTTTTCTGTCCAGAGAGATGACTATCTATGTACTAATAGCTGGATCCTAGTTTTTTGTGGTACACACAGGCCTTTCTGTGAAGAAGTGTCACCATTTAGCCCAGCCTTTAAAGATAGTATGTGCAGCCAGGCATAGTGGCACACACGTATAATCCTAGCACTCTGGGAGGCTGAGGCAGAAGGAACACAAATTCAAGCTCTGCGGGGCAACTTAGTGACTTAGTGAGACTCTGTCTCAAAAAGTACTGGAGAGCCAGGAGTGGTGTTGCATGCGTGGAATCCCAGCATGCAGGAGGCTGAGGCAGGAGGATCACTGTACCTATGAAGCCAGCCTGGGTTACATAGTGAGTTCAAGGCCAGCCTCAACTACATAGTAAGGCCCTGTCCAAAACACCCAAAAATAAAAAGTGCGGGAGACGTCATTCAGTTCAAAGGCCCTAAGTTCAACCTCTAGTACCACCACCACCAAAAAAACGTATGCGCATTCCTGGAACTCAGTGACACCAACTTCCTTTTGGTCGTGATGGTTCAACTTTAAGAGGATAATCTTAAATTTACCTCTAGTATCAGCCACTCAGGAAGCTGAGGCAGGATGATTGAAAGTTTGAAGCTGGCCTGGACTGCATGATGAGACCTTGTTTTTAAAAAAAGACTGTACTGGTGAGGTCTGCAGGTGAGCTGACTTGGATCGTGTATAAATTCCATCCCTGAGACTCTAGTAGTATAATGTGAACCTGGCTACAGTGATTATAATACTTGGCTTCTTTAATTCATCCTTGGAAACGCACACAGGGGCAGGTAATTGCTGGGTCACCCCTGGGGCCTCTGTGCCCCACACCACTGGAGTTTCACCAGCCTGAATGTTAGTCCTGAGCTTTGGCACTTTAGACCTCCCTGTCAAGATTTTAGCCTTAACCCAAGCACCATATTCGGTCATTCATCTGGTGGCTTTCGACCTATTATTTCCGTTCATATTCGTTCTTGCGATTATAGAGTTAAGTAGTGACAAGTACTGCTTGTTGTGCGTGAACCTTCTCTGTGCATTTAGATTATGCAGGCAAGGCGAACTGCTCAGTTAGAGGACAAGACTCTGGAACTCAAAGCTCAGTCTGTTCTACTTAACTGTTCATCTTCACAGCAGTTTTAAAAATGTCTTGGTAAGTTTTTGGTGGAAATTAATTTACTTACCTCATTAATGCTAATTCTATGGACAGTTCTTTTTACCATAGATACTAACCCTGGATTCTCTAGGGTCCTGGCTGAGCCGGAAGTGCCAAAATGCACACCCCTCACTGCCTTTAGTTCCATCTGACAATGACAAGACCAATAATGCTAAGAGGACAGGAGGGGGATGGATGAGGAGACCTTCAGAACTCAGCAGCCTGGACAGATCTGGTGAGAGGTGTTCTTGGGGAGAGAAAACACAAAACAAAAACCAAACAAAAGGAGGATCAAGCGTTAAGCCCCATCAAATTCCTGAGGTTTAAATCCTGTATTATGTTCCCAGCCAATTGCCTTTGTCTGTGTGACTTAACACAGGGATGGCCAGGCCCGTGTGAAGTAGATCGAAGACCAGAAAGGAGCTGGCACAGTGGCACACATCTTCAATTCCAGCTGTTGGGGAGGCTGAGGAGCATCGAAAGCTGGCGACCAGCCTGGGCAACTTAGCACGAGCCCGTCTCAAAATAAAAAATAAAAAGGCCTGGAAGAGTTCCCCTGCATTCAATCCTGAATACAGGAAGGGATTAAAAAAAAAAAAAGACCAGAAAGGATGTTGCCCGTTTCCTTGCCTTTTCTGGTTAGACCCAGAAAGAGTGAGTTTTCTTTCAGTTTGAGAGAAGTCAGCCTGGGTTGGTCTGCCTCCGGGAGCTGCTGTGCTTTATTTTGGCTCCAAAGAGAGATCGAATAGTCTAGCACCTCAGGAGGTTTGGACCAAGCTGTGAACCAGGATTTCCCTAGTGCAAACCAAGGCAGGGTGCTTGTGTTGACCAGCGGGCAGAGTCACGCTTAGTTGTGGGAGACCATTGTGAAGCCAACAAGCAAACACTGAAAATTTGGGAGTATTTTCCATCAGGGTGTTTGTTTCACAAACACCTGGAAATTAAATTTTCCCCTACATTTATGGTAGTGTACCAGGAAGAATGAGAAAGCAATATAGTAAATTAGAAGAATGGCATGCCAGCTTTATCTCCTAGGTGGCCTTGAACAAGCCCCTTCACACTCCTGAATCTGTATTGACAAAGGGGACCTATACTCTGAACTGACCATTCCTGGTGTCTAATTGGTTTTACTGCCACAGGGACACTGTACTCAAGGTTTTTTCCCCCCATGTGAATTTAGGAAATTGGGGCCTGAAAGTGTCAGGACCTAAAGCTTCCAAATCAATGTGGGCTTAGGTAGATAAGAGATTTCCTTCCTCCTTTTCCTCTATCCCCCTACCCAGGATTCTGGAAAACTGCCTCTTCCTGAAGGTTTTCTATTCTGCTGTCACGGGGAGAGGCAAGTGAAGTCCATCCAACAGCCAGAAACACAACCCTGGCTTTACGCCTTGACTTCCCTGTTTGTTTTTGGCCCAGGTGGCTTGGGATCGCTCGCACTCCATCCTGCTTTCAGGAGGAATCACTTGACTCCAGCTTGTAAGCCCTTCAGGTTAGCAAATACATCTCTTCCAGGGAAGAGTTGGGGTGATGGGACGTACTTCCCTGGAGTTTCTGTGTGCTGTTAGCCTTGAGGGGGCAGTTCCTGTAAATGTCATTTCACCTGCAGATCAGTCATGGGATTACTTCTCCATTTGAGCAACAAAAGCTATCCTGTTGTGGTATTACCTCATTTAAAAGTTGTCAGCTTTTCAGGATTTCCTTTGAAACCTTTGTTTAGAGAATAAGATGCTAGGTAAGCCAAGTGTGGTTGTCCTGTGGCCATGAGAGGCTTGGAGACCCCAAATATGTGGACTGCTCAGGAAGGATCTCAGTACTGGGATCTGTTAGCTTTGTAAATCTAAGCTCCTTTCTGCTCTCTTGACTCAGAAATGATGTGCTTGAAATGAAAGAAACATCAGATATTCCTCCTTAACAGCTTTTTGAGAACATCCAGTATGAGATGGACAGAGAGGACAGTGATGGATTTACCAGTTTCACTTAGCTGGTTTTCGCTGGGGATTTAGCTCAGTGGTTAGAGTGCTTGCCTTGCAAGCACAAGGCCCTGAGTTCGATCCCCAGCACACAACAGCACACACACACACACACACACACACACACAAAAATCACTTAGCTGGTTTTCAAACTCACTGGGCAGCACGTTTAGTCAGGCAGCACGTGGGCTGCCTCTGTGGGCTCTTGTGGCCGTGCCACCACCTGGCCTATCAGGCAGGAACCTATAAGTGAAATACTTGAAATGTCTCTGTGGCCACAAGCCTCCGACACCACTCTGATGGGTGGGAGCTGGGCTCATCTCTGGACCACTCTGGGGCACCGTTTCAGCCACTGGTCACATTCCTTGCTGCAAACTGAAATTCAGTTTGGCTTTGAGTGTAGGGACATGCTGGTGGAGTCATCTACTTCAGTATTTGTTTTGACCAAATGTTTATTTTTCTAGTGCATTTTTCTAAGTCAAAATGGTGAAAATATGTAATTTTAGTATGCATGACTGGGTCCTAAACAATAAAAAGCCCTTTAAAGTTGAGTACGTGTGGAGTTCTTTTATGACAGTGACAGTTCGGGTAGAGATTCAGGTTTGTTATTCACAGGCAGAGCCGCCTCCAGGTGACGCTGTAGCAGATGCTGGGCTGGTGCCTCCCAAGTTTACATGCGCTCAGATTACACCAGCGTGTACACAGGGGAATGGAGTCGGCTACGTTTGGGAGAAGACATCTACGAATTTTTCAGTTCTGGAGGCCCAGCAATGCTTCTTGGTACTGGCCTCGAATCCTTCCAACTTCCCGAGTGCTCCTGCAGGGTGAGCACATGTGTTAAGTATACATAATGCATAATCTCATTTAATCTTCAGATACCCTTCATGAAGCACAGAAAAGTGAAGTGGCCTGTCCGAGAACACACAGCTGGTGGAGCAGCAGAGCTGGCGTTCAAAGCCCGTGCGCCGGGAGCATGCATCCGGAGCCCTGCTGGCCAGAGCCAGGTGATGCACACCTCTTACTCCCCCAGTCAAGGAACCCACCTGAGAGAACAGGGAAAGAAGGTAGGAATTGTTTTGTAAAGAGTGAGAAAGTTTTGTTCACAGAGAAAGTTTACTTTTCTGGAAAAAGAACGCAGCAATTCTTTCTGAGACCCAGGTTATAACTGAATGTTTATGTCCAGAAGCACAAGGAAGCTCGGGACTCCCTGAGGGGTTGTGGGTATGGCTTGTCCAACTCTGGTGCCACACATGCTCAGCTGGCTTCATCTGTCCCCTTCTGTGGTTGTAAAGGGGCAGACTGCCCTGGTGCAGATAGCCGTGGGTCCCCACGGAGGGTCTGGCATGGTGGTGAGTCAGCTGAGAAGCCTCCACACAGGACATGGGCTTACTCTTAGCTTCTGACGGTGCAGCAGGAAGTGCTCACACTGCAGCACAGCCCCTCGGGCCAGCCTTTCCTCAGGAAGCTGCAGGGTCTAAGCTGTCTCTTGCTCACTCTGGAAGATAGAATCTAGCCAACTCTGATCCTTTCTCTACAGCAGTGTTAGGAGGATCAACAGAGGCCCCTTTCCTCTTACAAATCAGCACTCTGTGCCTATTCAGTCACATTACGGGAGTGGCACTCCCAGGCAATAAATTTTACATTTCTGCATTTGAATCTGGTGACTAAGGCTGGGGAGTGCACCTCAGGGGTGGAGTATGACTAAGCATGCACAATGCCTTGGATTCCATTGCAGCATCAAATAAATAAAGCTGGTGAGTAATAACATCCTTTAGGGTACCACTTTCCTTAGGGACTTTTCTTCCCTCAGTACTGGGGATGGAACTCAGGACTTTTCTGTGCTACAATCCCCAGCCTTTTATTTTAAAACAGGGTCTCACTAAGTCAATAGGTTGCCCAAACTGGGCTCAAATTTTGCAATCCTCTTGCCTCAGCCTCCTGAGTGCTGGGATACAAGCATGTACCACCACACCCAGCTTTTTAGGGAAATTTTTTTAAAACAATGTTCATGCTCTTATTTGACTAGGTGCCATGCTGGGGGTGGTGATGCATGCCTGTAATCCCAGCACTTGGGAGGCAGAGGCCAGCCTGGACTATATAGTGAGACCCTGTCTCAAGAAACCGAAAAAATGACTAGGTGCCAGCCCCTAGGGACAAAGTGACCTAGTAAGATATTATTGACTGCTTCCAGGTGATAGTATTAACTTCCTTTTAAGTGGTAAGTGGTTTTATGAGTCAGGTAACTCCCCTACAGGTCTCCATGCAGACCCAAAGACAATAAAGTCTATTTGAGAAAAGAACTCAAGTTAGGCCCTAGGTTTGTCTCTATGCCTTGCCTCTTCCTGGGTAATTTTGGGCAAGTTATTAACTTCTCTAAGCCTCAGTCTGATCTGTAAAGAGGGGAAGGGTAATCACCACCTTATAGGAGTGTAGAAACTGCCAATCACTGCTTAGCACACACAACTACATAGCATCCATTAATTACTCTTCATCTGAGGACACAGGCAGGCACTGTGTGGCTTGAGTCACCCAGCAGAAATCAGGACACCACTAAGAAGGCTGATGGTTTTGGGTGCTTAGTAACAGGATGGGCAGACTAACAGGAGTAGAGAGAAACAGCAGTTCCTAGTAATAAGCATAAGCCTGGTATCTGCTATCAAGCTATACAATCATATGCAGGACATTATCTAAGTACCCACACTTTAGCTTGATGTGAAAAAAGAAAAATACAATCAAGCAAGGACCTATAATGGCAAAAAGGCTGTCCTGTTTCAAATTAGACCTGAATCAGGGTTTGATCCAGAACATCAAAACCTGATAGCCAACTTCATGGCCATTCTTTGGCAGTATCTTTCTTTATCAAGTTTTATCTCCCAGCCAGGTACCTTACAAGACCAAAGTGAGCTAATCCACCGTGAGCCTAGCAGCTTTCTCACAGCTCTGACCAGGTCAAGGTGGCAGCCACTACTGTGGTCTTAGATAAATCCCTAGAGCATGCCACTGACCCGGGAACCAAGGCCCTCAGTCAGCAATCCTCAGGGACAGACGGGGACAGCTGACTCATCTGGGATGAAATGACACCTTGGGATCCAGTGATTCCAAATACTGCGCTGCTGTGAAGTATGATCACTCAGCACTCACGTGTATAATTCGGCCGAGTGTTCAGCGAACAACTGCATTTCCTGTTAACATGCTTCTTAGGAGGTGGCCAACCAAAGGAGAGACACTGCCGCCAATTTTTAAAAATAATTCCTTACTTCAAATTAATATCAAATTATCACAGGAAAAAAGTAAAAAAAACTTTATTGGACTTTGTTACATTATTTTACAAGTTAGTATTACTTTTATTTTGAATTATGAAAGGTGGAGAGATGGGATAATGAAGTTTTTTGAGTTTAAGACCTTCAATGCTCTTACTCTAGATTCCCTGCTGGTGAGGAAAGTGGGGTATCTGCTTTACATGAGCAAAGATCAAGGGCCAAACCTACCTGCCCCGCAAATCCTTCACAACTTTACCTCTGAATGCAAACCTGCCACAACCCACCAGGGTGAAGAACAGTAGTTCCAACAATTCACCCCCAGCCCTGCTTCTCTACCTCCCACCTGCACTCCAGCTGAGCCTGTCCCTCTTCATTCTGTCCAGCCTCCATCAACTTCTGAACATCATCAACCTCTGAATATCATCCAGTCTCACACTGACCCACACTGAGATTAGCAGCTACAAGCTGAACACTTAAAGTGGGTTAAGCATTTTGCAAGACAGCTGTATTCTTTATACAGCCTTTCGTATAAGGTACTAATACTGAGACACAGAGCCCGAGAGCCATCTGCCCAGGGCCATACAGCACAGTATAGACTTGGTATTAGCTGGCAGTTTAATATCTAGAAAACAGCAAAGCTGGGATGCAAATGCAAAAGGTCTAATGACCTGTTAGCCTATTAACCATTCCTGAGTGACCACCTTTATCCCCGTTACACAACCTGTGCTGCCTCCTGCTTCCATCTAAATAAGTGGAAGTACCATCTACCTGGATAAACCAGAATCTCTGAAGAAATCGACCTCCCCCATATCTAATTAATTGCCAATGTTAAAATTTGAATTACCAAGTTGCTCTTAGCTCCCAATCCCCTCTACTTCTCTATTTCAAATCTCAGATTGCCCCAGTATCACCTCTTTAAACCCAACCACTTTCTAAGCAGCCAGTGACTAAAGACATTATCTGCTCATGTCACTCTGAGTATGCTTTCTGCCACCCTCAACATAAGATCTAAACTCTCATGGGGATTTATAAAGCACTCACCACTCAGTCCTCCCAGACTTCCCCCATTCCAGCTTTGCTGAACTTTTTCTTTCCCATCTCCTTGACTTTTGCATGTAATTCTGGCCACCCTTCAGCAATGTCATCTCACTGTCCCACTTCTCTCTTAGCTGACTCCTAACAGCTCCTGGTTTAGATAGCACTTGCTCCAGAAAGTCTACCACAACACCCTCTATTCAGGTACTTGAGTTCTCTACAATTTTGAAAACACAGCACTAATTTACCAGATTATAAACACCCACCAGCTCATTTTCACTCCCCTGTAAACTTAGGTCCACGATGAAAGAGCTATGTGTACCATGTCTATCATGGGGTACTTATTTGTACCTCAGAACCCACAGGGACTGGTGTGGAAATATCAGTGAATCTTTGAAAGAACTGTTTTTCTTCTACCTCAAGACTTTTATTTATGTATTTCTGGCTTTTTGAGACAGGTCTCACTATGTGGTCCCGGCTGGCCTTGAACTCACTATGTAGCCTAGGCTGTCCTCAAACTTTCTAATATGGTGTCCTTGCTAATATAGTGTCCTAAGTGCAGGAATTACAGACATGCACCACTGCACCCACTTATCCTACTTGCTTATATGCCGTCTCTCAGGAAATATTTCTTGACAGTGCCTTACCTGTCTTACAGCTACCAAATTCTTACCCAGAGAAGATATTTAGGATGATTTTTTTTAATGAGTTCAAGACTTGGCTCACTAGTCAGGTCTAAAGTTTTAGAAGGAAGAAGAGCATTGTGGGTGGAAACTATATAAACTTGTGATTGCCCAAAAATAATGAATGGCTGCTAGCTCAAAAAATTATTAAAGAAAGGGTCCTAAAAGCTTAATATCTTTCTATTTTAATCAAATACCTTTAGTGCAAATATAATTTACATGCACTTTACTTTTACATACAACAAGAGGATTACATATACACTGCAGTGTTTTCCCAACTGAATCTTCATTTTAATCAAACCTACAAAGCATTTATTGAAATTAACATACCTGGCAAAGCCACAGACTGGTATCAAGCAGCATCAATGCTGTAGTATTAAAAAAGTAAATAAAGAAACTCAAGATGTAGAAGCAGTAGCCTTATCAGCAACCACTCTTCTGGGGAAGGACTCATCTACACAATCCTTGCCCAAGAACTACAACGCTACACCTCTGAAGAGTTTACTCACAGAACAGTGTGCTTATACCACACAGTAAAGACCTTCACAGAGGAAAATGTCATATAAATGCATTACTTTTTGCTTTTTAAAGGAGACTTCAATAGAAATATATTAACCATAGTTTCAAATATCCAACATTCTTCATCTAATATTTTAACTCAAAGCTGCAGGAACCTATAGGTCTTTATAAAGAACTTTCTTCACAGCACAGCTGTAGTTCACTTTAACACATAAAAATGTTCCCTTTGTGCTATATCCTTACAAATAAACATAATATACATAGAAATGAAAAGTTCAGATTCTGCATTAAGCATTATTCCATCTTGCCTTTTGATATAAACCTGAATATAGTCAAATTTGCAAAGCATTCACTTAGTAGTTTAGTAGAAGCAAACTTAAAGGACATGGGTTTTCAGCAAAGATGACCTTTAGGAACTTCAACAGTGTCCTTGGCAATCAGAAGTTCAGCTGAAGTCCCGATTGGTGAGGACGAGTGGAGCAACGAGGGTCCAGACATAGAGGAGGAGGCACACCCAGCTAGAACTGATCTTGACCCACACGGCTGGCCACTTGCTGGACATGGTCTGGAACTTGGCATCGGGGCTAGAAAACAAGAGTGTCAAGTAAAGGAACCTTGCCGGGCACGGTGGAGCGCCCCTGTGATCCCAGCACATGGCGGGCAGGGACGGATCACCTCGAGTTCAACTCAGCCTGAACTACATAGTGGGGCCCTGTCTCAAAAAAACAAAGTAAAGGAACCTAGTACCAGCATCCTGCAGCTGGCCCCAGCCAAGGCCAAGAAACTTCCCAGTAAAGACTGGCTGGCACTGCTACCCACAGAGGGCTCTGCTCTTTGTAGCTGTTATGAGTAAAGGACTCTGCTTTCAAATAGCACTTTTCTTCTTGCCAGCACAAAGGACCCTGACTATTCTTAGGGCAAGGTTCTTCAGGAATAGCTGGCTACTTACTGGCAAAAGTCTAGATTGAGATGGCCTCCTTGAAACTCCTTGAGCACATTATTACTTTGACCAGAATACACTGATATGGCCATCTCTAAGCACAGAGAAAATAGTAAACAAAGATGGGTTAGATTGCTTTATGTCCTGATTCTGTCTTAACCCAACTCTAGAACTCCCAAATGATTTGCACTGCAAAGAATCCCAACTGGGTTTTAATGCTAGAGGAGGTAAAGGCAGAAGCATTTTAGAACCGAACACCCAAGACAGCTCCATGATAGGAGTAAGAGAAGAGATTCTACGGTCAGGACAATGGCCAAGATTTGACAGGTAGAGTGAGGGCAAAGCGGTCCTCCACACGCGCGGTCTGTGCCTCCTACCTGTACCAGTTGGTCAGGGTCATCATGATGTACAAGGAAGCCAGGCAGAACATCAAGTGGCAGATGGAGTAGCTGTACTGCACTCCCTCTTTCTCGTTGTCCACAGCCCGCCGAGGCTGCCCATCCTCTTCATCGCCGCCCCCACTGGCAGCTGTATCACCGAGGATCACACTGTCGCTCCCCGAGAGGGTCAGCTTCTTTACTTGGCTGTTGTTGGAAGTGCGGATACTGGAAAGGGATCCCGAGGAAGAGAAACCAGAAAGAAGCCATGAAAAACGGCTGCCTTTGGCCTGTACCCATAAAAGCTATTTCTGAGTGCCCCTCGCTGGGAGGCTGAAGGCCTTCCGAAGACCCCGTTTTAAGTCTTGACCTGCTGCGGTCCCCACACCGCTTGCCCCACACTGAACCACATCCCCTGCCCTCATTCATTCCTCTGCAGTGGGGCCTGAACCCAGGGCCTTCACATTTAACTACATCCTCAGCTTTTTAAAAAAATAATGTGACAGGGTCTCACTAAATTGCTAAATTGCCTCAGCTGGACTTGGAATTTGTGATCCACCTGCCTCAACCTCCTCGAGTGCTGGAATTACAGGCATATGCTACAATACCTCGCTTTTTTTTTAAAGGCCAGTCTTAGTATGTATCCAGTCTGACCCTGAACTCACAATCCTCCTGCCTCAGTTTCCTGAGTGCTGGGATCACAGGCATGCACCACCTCACTCAGCTCTGCTTCCTGCTATGACAGGACTAACAGTACTCCCATGAGTTACTGTTCAATGGCTCATTCTCAAAGCATACTATGCTCACAGTGTCTGCTGCTGCCATTAGTGAAGTAATGTGAGCAAGTGCCTCTTCTGTGCTGAGAATGTACCAACCTCTTTCTAGCCAAGACTCATCTCTGACTCAGTGCCACGTCCTCTGGAAGATCTTTCCTAACATCATGGCTCACTGGCTTAGAAGCCTCCTCCCCTTCCCACAGCTCCCCCATCAGCCTTCTGCCCCAGCACTCATCATCCCATCTTGCTTGTTAATCAAAGAACTCCTTAACA